>CM053617.1:2624440-2640474 GCA_028646535.1 Procyon lotor | reverse complement strand
TGTCAAATAAATAAATGAAATCTTTAAAATAAATAGAAAAAATAAAATAAATTTCAACTTTAAACCTGAGCAGCCAGTGGACAGAGTTCTCCTCCTCGCTTGTTTCTGAAATGTATGGGGAGTACTTCTGCCTCAGGGCCTTTGCACTTTCTTCTCTCCCTCATATCTCATTTCCTCACATTTTTAAGTCTTCAACAAAATGTCATAATATCATCTTTCCTTGAACTCATTGGTTTAAAATTGTCTTTCCTCCTAATCACTTCTTACCACCATCCAACATGGTCTTTTATTGATTAGTCCTATTTCTTTTCTGTCTTCTGCACTTGCCTGTAGGCTCCACAAGGCAAAGGACAGTTTGTATCTGGTTCATTTCTGGTTCTTCAGGGTCCAGAGCAGAGCAGTGTGTAGTAAGCACTCAATAAATACTTGTTAAAAAATGAATGCTTCTTGAAATTTCTAGCTGTCAGTCAACACCAAAAGGCACACTTGACTAAAAAGTGCTAGACCAGCTATTATGACAATTCAGGGAACTTGCCTTTCTTCAATAAGAGAAGCCCCTATTCCGATAGTAGTTTTCCACCTCGGGTTCTCAGTGGTGAGCAAGAAAGTGAACTCATCCTGGTATTTCAAAAACTTGAAAGGAAATTGTTTGTAAACCATTGCAAATCCTTCCCCTGTCCTACTGATCAGTATGAGTGTAGGGCAGGGTGTTGCAAGAAAGGTTTGGTCAGACATAAATTCCTTTGATTAAAAATGGGAAAACAAAGGGGAGCCTGGGTGGCTCAGTCATTAAGCGTCTGCCTTCGGCTCAGGTCATGATCCTGGGGTCCTGGGATCAAGCCCTGCATAGGGCTCCCTGCTAAGCAGGAAGCCTGCTTCTCCCGCTACCATTCCCTCTGCTTGTGTTCCCTCTCTCACTGTGTTTCTCTCTGTTAAATAAATAAAATCTTAAAAAAAAAAAAGTTTAAAAATGGGAAAACAAATTGTATAACAAATGTAGTGTATTTGAATTGAAACCACATCTTCCAAACATTTGTCCATGGTAAAAATATTAAGAGGATTTTTAGTGGTGAAAATCTCATTTAGATTAGTGATAGAACTCTCATCTTATTTGTTCCATCCAGAATTGACATCCCAAGCCTCTAACAAGTTCCTCATACAACATTAAAGCACCATGAAGCAACGATTCATTGATTGGTTCTAGATTTCAAATGGTTTGCAATCTACTTAATAGAAGATGTGTCATGTTAACATGATGAATACAAATACTACATATTTTTTACTTGTTTCTTATGTTGCATAAGCATGTATAAAACACAGAGGTCATGTATAAATATGTAAACTATGTATGTGATATAATGCATTTCTAAACTATGATATTAAATAAAACTATTTGCCACAAACAGGTGTTGATGAACAAGCATTTGGTTAATTTAAGTTTCTACTAGAGTATTCCTCAACCGAAGCAATTTTAAGAGAAGTTGGATATAGTTTAATCTCTATTTTGATCATTCAGAACAGCCTCAGAACATGTGGATGACTGAGACTTGCATTTACAAAGATAACTATCTTGTACTGTGTGCGAAGAATGTTCTGGTGATTCTCACTTTGTAGCGACTTCAGTTCTGATAAATGAAGGAGCATCTGTAATAGGCGCTGCTAATCTCAGGTGAGCCCCCTTTTCCCAAGTCGGCCGGAATGTGGACCATCATGAACAGATCTCCAAATCAGGCACTCTGCCAAATTCCTACTGAGATCAGTACATTTTATCTACCCAAGTCCCCTCTGTTATTGCATTGGGGATGAAGGCTTAATTTCCCATCCATTAATTTTCTTTCATTTTGTCTAAGAGGTGTTTGCATTTTTGTTGTTCAGAAAACAGTTCCAAGGAATAGTTCTGAGCTTCCGGTACGATCTTACAAATGGAAAGCTGATGCAGATGGACATCTGTTCTTCTTGGCCGCCCAGCATCCACATGCCCCTGTTCTGGTGACAGTGTGAGGTCCCTACAGACACCTGCCAGCCTGTCTCGCAGCTTGAGGGTCATCCGGTCTGGGTGGTCAGATGAAGTGGCCTCAGGGATTGGTTCAGGGAAGGCAAAGGGCCTGATGGAGCTCAGTCTGACCTCAGCCATTCATTTGATCAACTCTGAGCAATGATGTGATGGTGACTTAGGCTCTGGGGATGCAGTGATGCAAACAGACAGGCAAGGTCTCTGCCTTAGTGGAGCAACACTCTAGTGAGAAACCCTTTCTGTGATACATAAGCATTTTTCTGGGACAAGAGGCATCCTCACGTTCTGCCCAATGTGGAGCTGTCTCTATGGCAGGAGCTCCCTGAATCTAAGGAAGAGCCCCAACGGAGGGAGGCACAAGGAAGAGAGAGAGAGACTGAGGTTTGGATGCCCAACGTACCACTGTCTGTTGTCCTCTTTTGGGCCCTTGGGCATCATTAACACCTGGATCTTCAGGGAGGCGAGCTACTCAATCCTTCTCTGGGGTGAACTAAGTTGTAAGGAGTTTCAGTCCCTGTGGCTAAAAATGTGCTCGTTAGCCACCTGCCAATGACGATCCGGGGGCTGTGTCCCTACAACTGCTGTTTCCTGGGTTTATGTGTGAAAACACTCAAGAGGACCCGAATAATCCATCCGTGGCTCCCAGCTGGTCTCGCCGTTGGCGGGCCTCACCTGGGGAAGGAAAGGTCAGGAGGACATGCTTCAGGGCCTCTGCCGGCTAGTTGTGCTAGGAGGAGTCAGGGACACTCTGGGGTTGTGACAGCACTCTCCAGCCGTTTTTGTTTATTTTGTTTTAAATTGCAAGCTTCTTTTATTTTGGAGTTGTTACATGTCAATAGATAATGAATATGTAACAAAGAATTCATGTAAAATATGTGTTCAAAACAGTTTAAAACAGTTTAGCTAATAAAAATCAAATAAAGCCTGAAGATATTTATTTCAGAGAAAAAGGCAAGTGGCAGAGTCATGTGAGTAGATAGCAGTGAGGTTTAATATTTAATACTTTGTATATGTTTATCTTAATATTAATTTTTAATATTTTTAATTTGACAGCCTGATCAAAGCTGCTTAGCCGCCAGATATTTGAACACCAATGCCATCAAATTCTTCTACAAATTTTCAAGGGTCCCAAAAACTTCTCAGGCTGCTCATAGAGGCTCTAAGTATTGCTCTTCATCCTCTGTATTTCCATTTACTTTTCTGTTCTAAACTGGTTCCACAATTCACTCAATGTCCAGATGTGTTAAAGAACCCAACAGCTTTCCTACACTGGCCATACGTCCTTGCACCTTCACAGTCGTTGCCTTCATGCTGGTGAGGTCCTGCGATTTCAGTCCCCTGCACCCACACCACTTTCATCGCTTGCACAACAGGAGCTCAGGGGGATTGAACACTTGCTCCATGTGTTGTAGGACCTGCTCATTTCATCCCCATAGAAGCCCAACAAGGAAAGGGCTGGTATTGCCCCCATTCGACATGGGGGGAAACTGAGCCTCAGAGGTCCGTTCATTAGGAAGCAGGAAAATGGAGTCTTGAATCCGGACCAATCTGTCCATGTACTTAACAAGTCTACACCCTCCCTGTGTTTATCCCTCCATGTTTCTGGATTCGGGTTTGTGGACTTTTGCCTCCATTACACACACGTGCTTCGCCCTTTGAAGCTGCCCTCGGCTCCAAGTCCTGAACTGACCATGTCCTGCTTGGTTGCCCTTCTTCTGAAGCCCTCCATGGGCTGTGGTCTCCCCAGGAAAGGCTGCATGTGCTCTCTGGTTGGTGATGCTCCTTATTCTGGACTCTGCCACCCTGTGGAAAACAGTTTCCCACAGAAAACTCTGCCCTTTTTTTTTTTTTCTTTTTTAATTTTTATTTATTTATTTTAGAGAGGGAGAGAAAGAAAGCATGAGCTGGGGGAGAGGCAGAAGGAGAAGCAGGCTCCCTACCGAGAAGGGAGCCCAATGTGGGAGTCAGTCCCAGGACTCCAGAATCTTGACCTGAGCCAAAGGCAGACCCTGAACCGACTGAACCACCCAGATGTCCCAAATCTGCTCTTTCAATCAGAGAGCTCTGCCTTCCTGGGAGTGTGCAAAAGCAGGACATGCTGATGAGGAACAAAATCAACTTTCCTATTATAATTCTTTCTCATCTCTACTTCTGTGTGGCCGCTAAGAGAGCACAATGGTCAGCTTGAATGGCAGAGAGGGCCACAAATAACTCTTTACACATTTTTTAAAGCTCTTTCTCCTGGCTCTTTTCTCCCTGTGGGTCACGTAAATGGTTGCAATAGTTATCGACTTACTGGCCATCACTTTAAAAGAATTATTGCAAAGTGATAGAATTTTGGAGTTCAAAAATATGTTAATGATCAGCAATTCAACGCGATATACTGAGCACTCTCTAAATTACCACCATGACCTTCTTTTGCATGAGACAACCGACAGTTGAGTATTAAAAACACTCTATTACTATAAGGTAAAGTGGGGGAACACTGTTCCTAGGTGATCAGCTCTCCTTTAGCAGCACAAAGACCCCTGAAACTGCAAGATCTTAGGGCAATTTGTTCCCCGGGTCTCTGGGCTCACAGTCCAGATGGTAATACCATGGCCCAGCGAGGCCCGAAAGTAGGTCTGCTCCTGAAGTCTTATTTATTCTCAAACATCTCCCTCTCCACTCTCAAGTGAGAACTGGCTTCCTTTCAATCCTGCTCCAAATTACTTGCATTGTTCTCTGCTGTCCTAAATCCTGGCTTTAGTCCTTTCTCATTAATAAAGGATCAATAGCTTTCTCAAATAAAAGCAGGTAGATAAATTGTGGAGAGAATGGGAAGGAGAATAGAGTGTCAGGGATTACAGGACACCTGTGCCTCAAACCCCAAGCACCCAGAAAAGAAAATGAGGAACACGAAATTCTCCTCCATCACAGTGTCGCTGCCTGTCCAGCATCTGGCCTTGGACCGCACACGGGAGGTGGCGTCAAGTGCTTGCAGCATCTGGCAAACCCCAATTAGGCCTTGACACCTTCTCTAGAGCTACCGGAGCCGGTGTGTGGCTATCTATATTTCAATAAATCGAAATAACAAGTTTGCTCCCTCTGTTGCACTGGCCACACTGCAGGGGCTCAGTGGCCACACGTGACTGGTGCCTACCCTACCGGACAGCACAGATATAGGACATCTCCAGCATCTCCGAAATTCCTATTATACAGTGCTCCTCTAGTGCTTCCCTAGACAGTGTTTCCCAGCTTTTTTTTTTTCTTTACAGATTTTACTTATTTGAGAGAGCAAGAGCCAGAGAGAGAGAGAGAGAGAGAGAGAGCACAAGCAGGGGGAGCTGCAGAGGGAGAGGGAGAAGCCAATTTCCTGATGAGCAGGGAGCCTGATGTGAGACTCAATCATGACCTGAGTCAAAGGCTGAACCTTAATGCTTAACCGACTGAGCCACCCAGGCATCCTTCTCAGCTTTTAATATGCATAAAAATCACTTGGGAAACTTATGAAAAAGAAGATTTGGATTCAGTAGGTCTAGAATATGGTTTGTGATTTCTCATTTCTGGCAAGTTCCCCATGTTATCACACTTTTGACTCAGAGATCACAATATGAGCAGCAAGCTTTTACACTACACTGAAAAGTAGCTATTCTTTCTATTTTTTTTTTTAAGATTTATTTATTTTAGAGAGAGTGTGAGCAGGACAGGAGAGGGAGAGAGAGACAATCTCCAGCAGACTCCCCGCTGAGCATGGACACCACCACAGGTTTAGATCCCAGGATCCTGAGATCATGACCTGACCCGAAATCAAGGGTCGAGTTGGACACTTAACAGACTGAGCCATTAAGGTGCCCTGAGCTAATGAGCTGTTCTTATACTGCAGCACATGAAGATCCCCTGAAGCTTTCAAATCCTGATGGCCAGGCAGCACCTGAGATGCATTAAATCAATCTCCGTGGATGGGACCCAGGCGTCTGCACTTTCGATGACTCCCCAGATGAATCTAATGTGCAGCCCAGTTTGGGAAGCAGTGGTGTGAGGTGAGTTAGCTGATGGGGTAGTTGAAACAAAGATTGCTGCTCCCTGCCCCTTTCAGTGGGTTCAGGACGAAGCCATATAGTTTGCATTCTTACCAATGCCCAGATGATACCCCTGCTGCTGGTCTGGGGCCACTCTGAGAGCCCCCAGTGTAAGGCCTCGGTACCATGGCCTGGGCTTCCTGGAAAGTCGTTGGGGCACAAAACCTGGAGTCCCACCCCAGACCTATTCCGGTAGAATCTGCACTTTAACCACAGCCTCCAGGTGATCTGAATGCCCTTTAGCATTTGAGAGGCTCTGCTGTACAGTGAGAGTTGACTTCTTTCTTTGCTAACCCAATGGATAAAGACATTTTGTACCTGCTGTAGGAATCCTTGGTGGAGAGACTGGAGATGACGTCAGCGCACGGCACGAGGTCACCGTAGGGCAGTGGATCTTGGAGTGTGGCTCCCCAACTTCAGCATCAGCAGCCCCTGGGCACTTGTAAGAAATGGAAACTCTCAGGCCCCATCACAGACCTTCAGGATCAGATCCGCTGAGGCTAGTGCCTGGCCGGAGATTATACCCGGCCCTCCAGATGTTTCTTACAGATGCTCAAGCGGAAGAATCATGGATTTAGGGGTTACAAGCCTGGGCTCTGGAGCCAGATGGATCTGGTTTAGAACCCGGCACCTCTGCTAAAAAATGGTGCCCTTGGGTATGTTAATCATCCTCGGAATGAGGATGAGGACAATAGTAAATCAAGGTCATTATATGTATAAAAGAGAAAAGACATGAAAAGCTCCTACTAGACTAGAAAACATTAGTCTTTGGGGTAGAGGTAAGAGTAAGTACATAATTGGAGTAAGTACATAAAAGAGTAAGTACAAAAGTAGTACTTGGGACATAAATATTTTTATGAGAGCCTGATGCTCCGCCGAGGTGAAGGGATAACTGCCCCAAAACTGCCTTCAGAGGGAGGGGTTCGTAATTCTGATCATGGCACTAGGAGGTCCCAGGCCCTTAGTCACCGTGTTTGTCATCCATTCCTAAGACCCAGAAACCACTCAGCTGCTCAGGAGAGTGGAGCCAACCACACAGCCTGTGCATATGTTCTCTGAGGGCTCTATGGCAAGTTCCTAGGGTGGGACGTGGCTACAAAGAACAATGTAGGACAGCTGGCCTGGGGACGGCCACTCTCCACTTGCCTCTAGGCCCAACCCCACACCTCCCCCTGTCTGAGCTCTCAGGAGCCTGGAGTCATGGGTGAAGCTCATCTGGGCTTGCAAGAAACACACCACCCAAGCACAGGACATGGGGGTTGGACTCTGTGAGCCTCACCTGAAGAACGGAAGCTTTTTCTCTTGCTTCTCCTCCCCCCCCACTGGCGCATGCGCTCTTGAAGTCACGTACTATGAGCCAGCATTTAAGAACTTAGGGAGTGGGGGTGGGAGGGGGTATTGAAAGTCCTCCTCTTCCCATGGATCACCTTCTGTAAGGACAGGAAATATGTTTCAGCTATAAAAAACCCCATTTCCCTTCCTCTACCTTTCTTCCTCTTTCCATCATTCACTAAAGATGTTCCATTGCCCCACCTAGCTGCATAGCTCTAGGTGTCCTAAAGCTTCCCGAGGAAAACTGTTGAAATAATACATTCCTCTCTTTGCAGCATTCCTGTGGCCTGCTGCTCACACCAGTTTTGGCTGAAAACCTTAAACTTGAGTGCGCTAAGCACAGTGTCTTCTATTGTTTCTAGCTACTCAATCTGACAGAAATAGGTCCCCCCCCCCATAAAAGAACCATGATAATAAGCTTTTCTTTTCATGCTATTAAGCAAGGAAATCAAATGACCTCTGCTTCTCTGAGTCTTCATAATTTGCATAGCTTGCTCCCTCCTTGATGTCAAATTTCTATAGGAGTTTGAGTGATCCTGCCCATTCAAGCTCTGTCTAAAGAGCTCAAGAATTCATCTCATAAACTACATTACACATTCCCAAGAAAGACTCACTACTACCACATGATAGATTAGAATTATGGAATTTATTTGGAATGTCTAAACGTGAGATCTCAGGGAATCTGGTAAAATCGTCCTGTTCATTGGTTCTCAAACTTTAGTGTGAGTCCCCTAGGAGGTTTGTGAAAACATATATTACTAGATCCCACCTCAGAACTTTTTATTCCTTAGGTGATGGTTCTGGGACCCCACTTCAAGGATAATTGATCCAGTTCAATCTTCTTTAAGTAAGGAAAGTATTTTTAGTCCCATCTTGCATATAAGTCTGTGGGAGTAGAGAAAAAGCTACATATACAATTCAACCAGAATTTAGAAGAAAAGGGGAATTTTTAGGTCTTGGATTATCTCTTTGGGTTGACTAGACAAACATCTGTAATGTCAGGGTTCTAGATGAATCGTCTAGGGAAATAAGCCACTGAGAAAAATTTGAGTTGACCTCAGCTGTGACTTAACCACTGGGAAGCATGCATTTGTTACCGGATTTTGTGAAAAGGGGGGGAAAAAAAAGCTCATTTGACATTGCTTTAAACTGTCTCCAAAATGCTTTCATTTTGGAGATGTTAGATTGTACTAACACCTAGTTCGCAGGACCTGTATAAGGAAACCAAAGATCAAAGATGTTAAGTACTATTTCTCTAACCCACAGAGTATGTGAACTACTGAGGCAGGAAGAATACCCAGGCTTCTTGACCTTATTAAACAGCACAAGTCAAGATCATATATATAAATGCAAGCCATATACGTAATTCTAAATTTCTAGTAGCCACACTGAAAAAGTAAAAAAGAAACAAGTGCAATGAATTGAACAGTAGATCTTATTTTAACCCAATATATCCAAAATATTACACCCAGAAGATGTAGCTTACTATGCGGTTAGTGGATATTGTATTATACAGCACGACTTGTACAGTCATGGGAAACTCAGGTTGGAGAGGTTATCGCTCAAGGTCAAGCTCAGAAGGGTGAGCGGCAGGTCTTGTTTCTTTATAAATGGTAATGGCTATAACGGTCCGTGGAAGTATATTTATAACTCGTTTGTCAGCCAGCTGATGGTCTAGAGCTGCACTATCCAATACAGGAGACTGCTTGAGTTCTAATTAAAGTGAATTAAAATTAAATGAAATTAAAAATTGATTTCTTCCTACTAGCCACTTTCATGAGCTTCCTAGCCCCACCTGGTTGGTGCCCACCCATGGGAGAACACAAGTATAGAGTTCTTCTCCCTGTTCTCTTTGAATATTCAAATATGGAGATACATTGTTTTTCTTACACTGACAGTCTCCACTAACAGCCCTGGCTCAGTCTTCCCTCTACTTCCTACAGGGAACCCCTGGAGACAATGTGATATACATTCTTCCACTTCCTGTCTATGTACTTTGTACATATGAATATTCATGCGTATTGCTTTCTGGTTGTTCATATGAATGGCATCTTTCTTTTTGTATTTAGTAATTTTGCTTTTATTCACATATTTCCTGAGGGAATTCCATACTTATACATATATACCCCCACCAGTTATTTTAATTGTTTCACACTATTCTGTTATGTTTACAGTGTACATATTTTAAAAATACCTGTGTATGTGGGGCGCCTGGGTGGCTCAGTGGGTTAAAGCCTCTGCCTTTGGCTCAGGTCATGATCTCAGGGTCGTGGGATTGAGCCCCGTATTGGGCTCTCTGCTCGGCGGGGAGCCTGCTTCCCCCTCTCTCTCTGCCTGCCTCTCTGCCTACTTGTGATCTCTCTCTCTGTCAAATAAATAAATAAAATATTAAAAAAATACCTGTGTATGTAATTTTCAATATTTTGCTATTGCAAACAATGACTCGTTTTGCATATCTTTTCTTCTTACATTTGTATAGTATTTCTTTTGAACAATTTTCTAAAAGTATATTCACTTCATCCAAGTATATGCATGTTTTAAATTTTGGTAGGTATTTCCAATCTGCCTTTCAAATACCCCTCCCGTGCTCGCTTTGGCAGCACATATACTAAAATCAAATACCCCTCCCATTTGAAATGCCACCTTTATTTCCAACTGTATCTCCAATACAAAGGACCTGTTTCTTATGCTTGTTTTTTCTCAACAATCAGTTTTTCTATGCCTGCATAATATTTTCTTAGTTACCAAGCATCATGGTATATTTTAATCCCTCATAGAACAAGTCTGCTTATTTATGTAATCATTCATTCATTTAATATCATTGTTATTCCTGAACATTCCCTCTTTCCTATGAACATTAGAACCAATAACTTCTTCAATCAAAACTCACAGGCCACACCCACCTGAAATACCATTATATATTCAAGAGGGTTTGGATATATTTTCTTTGATTTCAAAGTACAATTGGCATTGAGCAGATTTTCTAGATATAATAGACCAATTTCATGGGGAAATGACAAGTATATGGCCAATGCCATATACTTGCATATTTTAGGCAACTGTAAAATCTTCATTGAATGAGAAGGTCAGAACCTGCTGTTACCTTTTAAATAATGTATTTTAAGGATAAATGGCCTCCTGGCAATGATTGTTAATGTTAGAATTTTGACTTATTATGTTTCTGTACTGATTCATCTCCAAAATCATTTAACTCCAAAATTCTTTAACACAATTAAAATCTATGTTTCAGTAGTTCTTTTCTGAAATAAGGGGAACTGCATATTTCAATCTTTTTCTATTGTGGTTGTCTTCAGCTCAGAATTAATGTAAAAATGACAATTCTATTTAAAAGCCTCTAGAAATGTAAGTGCGATTCAATGTTTATGAAAATCAGCTTGTGTTACATATTTATTCATTTCAAATTAAGGGGGCAAAGTGATGAAAAAAAGCTTTCAAACCTTCTGGCTATTTCCCTAGTAACACCTTTTAAGTTTGAAATATTTTGAGGAAAACTTTTGCAATTCTAAGAAAAAGCTGCAAAAGACAAGCCTTCCAAATGGAAGAAAATCCAAAATAAGAAAAAAGCTGCTTTCTTTTTAATAAATCATATTCAAGGGAGGCGCTTTTTCTCTAAATTCTCTCCTGTTTACTGTGAACCTAAGAGAAAACTTGGCAGGTAGAAAAGTGTAGGCAAGCACATGTTTGGGTTATTTGAAACTTAATCCAAAATGAGAGAGAGAAAAAAAAAAAGTCCCAGGCATTGATGCAGACTGAATCACAAACTATAAAATCTCCAGCTTGTCTCCATTCAACACATCAATTTTATAGTTTTAAAGATATTTCTCAAGTTTCTGTAAAAGGCAAATAAATTAGAAAGTTATATGAGGATAAATAGTTTTCTATGCTGAGATGGCAATATGAATTTCATTTAATGCTCTTTGCATTTTTAATGTATTTTTGTGACATTTTTGCAATTCAGTCAACTTTGTGATGAATTCAAAAGTGCACATTCTTACAACTGGAACATGTTGGGTAAATTTGTTTCGGTTTCACACCACCAAGATGCAGGATGTCACACTTTTTAGAAAAGTCAAAATAGCAACAGAAACCCAGTGATTGTGAGACTCTGCTGAGGAGTTTCCTATTCTAGAACCAGCACATGTGTCTGATTTTTTGTGCTTTCATTCCATACCAAAAAAATAAGCCCTTGTACAACAGTTTGAGAACTAGAGCGAGTTCATGTGTGTTTAATGTGTGTTTTACAAAAATCCTGTGGCTTATAAAAAAGCTCTTCTACTGTCAAAGACTAGTTCTGGACCTAAAACAACCGGTCCCAGAGTAAGTACAAAGAAGGTCTCCAAAGGCCTTGCCTTGCAGCATGAAGTCCCAGCCGGTTGGTTGTGGATTCCCGCTGTGTGACCTCATGAGGCTCTCAGACATGGCTTTTCACAAGTGGAAATGGTAGACCCTTCGTGCAGGTGACCCAAGGCTGTGAAGCCATCACTTAACAAGTGAAAATGACACATCAAAAGGTGACACTTCCTAAGTGATCTGAGTCTGATTTTCCACCCCCGGCCACTAAACTGTTTCAAATAGAATTGTATATCCCTCAGAAGCAAGGAGGGAGAAAAAAAAATAATTTAAAATCTAGTTACTAGAATTCCATATTTCCAACTAGATACAACAGAGGTTGAGCTATGCAAGGGGAGGGAGGGGTGGGCTGGCCAATCTCTTAACTCTCTCTCTCTCTTTTTTGTAGGTAGGCTCCACACCCAATGTGGGGCTTGAACTCACGACCCTGAGATCGAGAGTCAGATGCTCTAACGACTGCCCCCTTTTTGTATTTTTAATGTAACCCATGTACATATGTCTTTAACCTCAATGGCAATATGTAATTTGCCATATTTCATTGAGAGTTTCTCAATGTCAGTACTACTAACGTTTGGGCCTCATAATTCCTTGCTGTGAGGACTGTCCTGTGCAGGGTAGGAAGGTTCGCACGTCCCTGGCTTCTCTGTGCCAGATGCCAAAGTAGCAGCATCCGCCCCACATGCATAGGTGCACGGTTGTGCCAAACTGACATGTCTCCCGTCCTCGCCAGATGTCTCCTGGGATACAAAATGTCCTGGCCTATGTCTTTGCTTGTTTTCCAAGCACCAAGACAGTTTGCTGATGAGTCCATTCACCTATATGTAATATTTTTTATTTACATTTTTTTGGTAGAGGGGATGTCATACGACTTTTTCCCTTATGAAATGAGAAGGATATAATACTGTCAAAACACTATTCAGTGTGGTGTGTGTGTGTGTGTGTGTGTGTGTGTGTGTGTGTGTGTGTAGAAAGAGAGAGAGGATGTTTGACAGGTTCAACTGGGGTAAAATTATTGAATTGGTAAGTGCCTTGCCCCAGCAAGTAAAATGTTACCATGGTTCGGAGGTGTACAGTCAAAGAATGATGTCACTATTCCTATAGAAATACTCAACATCCATAGAATTGTTGCTTCTCATATGGGACTTCATCCATTAGAAGGTACAACTGTTTTCCTCATTATACAAGAGAGGAAACTGTTGTGTGGTGAGATTATATGATACCCCCATTTTACTTCTAGAAAGAACTGTAACTAGATTAGACAGACAGACTCAGCCCCTAGTGAAGCAACATGCGGGACTATTTTGACTTAATTTAAATTATTGTATTATTCACTGAAAATGTTTATCTCCCAGACATTTTAAGATATTAAGTGACTCCTAAATTTCACCAATGTGTTTTCAGTAAGTAGAGTCTTATTCTACTGCTAATGAGTCCAAATATCCTTATATCAGTTAATACGACATACTGAGTGTGTTTGAGAGGGGGAAATAGCATAAAGCTTTCCAAAGAAAGATCATCTCTTTAATGACCACTGTCTGAGATATTTTTATGTTGTAGTTCTCCTCATTGCTGTGGAAAACTGAGCAGATTGATAATGTACAGAATCTCCTGAGGCCTTTTGTGTCACTCATCCACAGTCCATGTAACATAAAGTAAGCCCATTTCATTTTATCAGTTGGACAGTTTCCAGCCCATCACATTCATGGAGGTCATACGCGGTGCGGTTATGGACGCTGGGGAGGGTATGTGCTATGGTGAGTGCTGGGAAATGTGTAAGCCTGACAATTCACAGACATGTTCCCCTGGGGCAAATAATACGTTGTATGTTAACTAAAAAAAATGAACATAGGTTTGGATGTCAGAAAACCTTGAGTTCAAATTCTGTTTTCACTATACACTCTCTGTAACTTGAAGCCTCAGCTTTTTTTCCTAATCTTTGAAAGGCAGCAAAAATACGACTCATCAGTTGTTTGTGCATATTAGGTGACCAGGTAGATGTAATGCATATAAAGCAACGACCACCTTCTTGCAGTACATTCTCATTAAATGGGAGCGTATATACGGCCATGAACCCGCGTGCTTAGGTCTGGTGATTGTTCATGAGGAGATAATTACGTCCAGTCATATTTCCAGAGATGGGTTAGGCTACTAGCTGTGGTTACCTTACTAGGAGTCTCTTGAGAACCCCTTCTGTTGTGGCCAGAATCCAACCACTGTGCAGACAACAGGAAAGCTATGGTCATGCTCTGCTTGCTGGCAGGCTCTGGAGCTCCTAAGGACAGTGCTGGTGGCAGAAGATGTTAGTGGAGGGTGAGCAGCACTGTGGCAGGAATGGAAGGCACCAGCTTCCCATCTTCGATCATAGATGCTTCTTAACTTCCAGTCGAGACCGTGTTGAGCAGGGTCTCCAGGGAGCCACTCTCAGGACGGTTTCCTGCTATGATTATATTTCCCACCTGTCCGGCATCCATTTTCCCTCCTTTGGATAACACAATCCCGATTTCTTTGAGAAGCCACCCCTCTATCCTCTGCCATGTTGTGTTGGTTGGGTTTCCAAAACCCAAAGGCTGGGCCCTGATCAGCTTAAAGCAATTGGAATACCCGAACTCCTGGTCCTCATGATTGGTTTGGGATGCAGCAGGAAGACAGTCCAGGGGATGGAAGGAGATTGTGCGGGGGCGGGGGCGGTCCACGAAACAGAATCTTCTTTCCCAGCTTGTGGGGTAAGAATGTGTGAGCTGAGGAATGTTTATAGCCATGTTGCTACTGTAAGGCAACATCGTGGCGGTTCAGAGTAGCCACACGGAAGACGTTTAAATTGCTGGAAGCAGCACGGCCTGGAACTAGCCCTGCATTTGCACTTTCTGGTTAAAGGGCCATTAAACACTCCTTTTGTTCTTCTTCCTCCTCTTCTTCCTACTTCCCTTCTTCTTCTTTATTGATTAGCTCGAGTCAGTTTTCATTTGCATCTGAAGATCTCCTGATTCACCCATATTCTATTTTCATAACATCTTCACCTTTTACTGTAGAACATATCCTGTGCCTGCGTGTATAGGTACTCATGTCCACATGTCTGTATCTTCCTGAGGCACAGGGGCGGGGCGAGGAGGAAGGATAACCTAGGTGACTCTTCTTGCTCTCCCACTGGGACACGGCACTATTTTCATATGCTGTCACTCCTCCAGAGGGATAATTGTGGAACGAACAAATGAACAAATGAACGAATGAACCGAGAGCTGTAATAATACAGCTTTAACTATTCCTCGGGCTTGGCAAGGTGATATTACATGCAATTTACTTTTTAAATTCCCAGCAATGAACGAGTTAGCTATTATTTAACTGATTTATTTCCATTTCAAAAAAAGACAGGTAAAGAAAAGGGTCCCAAACTGTTGCTTTGATCCTGGTAACTGAAAATTGTGTGGACTCACACTGGAGATGGGAAAGCACTTTTTCTTCCTAAGGAAGTACGGGCTGACCAAGGTCCCAGCGCCGGGGCGCAGGGGCCTCACTTCACTGTGTGGGTACGAGGAGCCCTGATGTGGTGAGGTCACTGGAAAGGCCCAGCAGCGACGGAACAGCGGGTGGATGTCTTGAAGGGGATGGGAATAGTGAGTTCCTGCAGGTACTCTGGTCCTCCACTATTTTTATGGATTTTGGTTTATTTTTCTGTGACTGTGATCTGTGATCTGTGGGAGAACCCAGAGAAATACTGCTAGAACGATCAACCACTGCTAGAAAGATTTCATGGGATCAGTATCAGGCTGCAGTTGACATGATTTCGTGTCACTTCGTGGGTGCTACAATCATGGCTTTGGCCAAACAATACCTCATGTGGCCAAGTGGGTGACGGTGACGTCTTTATACAGAGGACCTGCGTGGAGGAGAGCCACAGCGTACGAACCCCTTCATGCCTGTGCCCGAGGGGGGCCGTGGCTCAGAGAAGGGGCAACAGCTGGACCCGGCAGCACTGGCTGGTGTTCCGTGGAGGCAGAGTATTTCTCCTTTACCGGAGGAGGCCCTGGTCACAGCTGCTTTGGGGAAGCTGATGTGACTGCCCTGAGCACAAGGGTTGCCAGAGACCCGCCGCTGAGGAGGAGACTGAGCTCCAGCTTTTCACTGTATCAGAGCTCAGCTTCCCTTCGACCCCAGGATCCCTGGTTCCTCACTTGTTATTTTGAATTGTAGTCATTACTCGATATTTATTTAATACCATCCAACTGGTGGGTTCGATTGTGGAATCTATTCTTTTTTTT
>CM053617.1:2610437-2624340 GCA_028646535.1 Procyon lotor | reverse complement strand
GGATATTCGTCCTTTCTAATGGAGGCATAATATTCCATTATGTATATGTACCATATCTTCTTTATCCATTCATCTGTTGAAGGTCATTTTGGTTCTTTCCACAGTTTGGCGATTGTGGCCATTGCTGCTATGAACATTGGGGTACATGTGGGCCTTCTTTGTAATGCATCTGCTTCTTTGGGGTAAATACCCAGTAGTGCAATTACAGGGTCATAGGGTAGCTCTATTTTTAATCTCTTCAGGAACCTGATTGTGGAATCTATTCTAATGAGGGGAACTAATCCCCTAAGAAGATGAGCACCACCTCCTAAAACAGATTGCAACCATGGTCCTGGGGCCATCAATAGTGTGCCAGGAAGGAGACTGAAGTGGGAGCCCACCCCTTCAAGCTGCTGGCTTTCCCACTCACTGGGTCTGTGAGCTCGGGCAAGTTACTCCTTTTCTCCATGTCTTAACCCCTTACCTGAAAAATGGGATAAAAGGAGCACTTCCTTCATAAAGTCAGACAGATTGAGGCATGAGGTTAGGACGTAGGAAGCACAGTACTTTACTGGTATGTAGCAAGTGCCCAGGACGTGTTAGCTGAAACTTTACATTCAGCATATTGAATCTGAAAAAGGACAGAAACATGGATAAATCACTACTCCTGTTTATGGGTGGAAGGCTCTTTGTGATGAAATCAAATTTCTGCCTTATGTATCAACTGACTTAGGACTCTCATATCCCCTCTCAAGAGAAAAATCATCACCAAACCCACATCATTAAGTAACTGAAGTTGCAGAGATGCCCACATTCCCATGGCAGCCCTTTGAAGACACAGCACCAGTAGGACCCTCTGTGTGCTGCTAAATGACCCCAGAGACCCACTTGGAGGGCTGTTTGATTTTCTCTTAACCTTCCTCTATTGCTTTTCATATAAACAAGTGAAACTTTTTTTTTAATTAAAAAAAATCTGAGGTCAGTTAGGAATGTCCTTGTGACTCTTGTGTAGTGTAAAACAGACCCTCTGGGGAAATGAATCATGCTAATATCAGGTTAGTTGGCTCATGCTAGGAGCGATCCAATAAAATACCGACTTTCAAGTACTCTCCCACACCCTGCTCGCTCCTCTTCCCTCTCTTCTCTACAAGGCTGCCAGAGCGCGTAGTTACTTGCTCAGCACCAACCCTCCCTGCCAATGATCAGTTCCAGGAGGACAGACATTGTCTCTCTTCCCTCCACATTTTATCCTCAGAGACTAGTGTGGTGCCTGATTCATAGTACTACACTTAGTAAATATTTGGTAAGCTAATAAATGAAAATCCAAATGTTGGCTAGGAAAACAAACCATGTTGAATCCCAACATCAGCTGACTTGGAAGGGTGGGTCACGCAATTACTCCCTGAAGAATCTATTGGTGGAGCGCTTGGGTGGCTCAGTGGGTTAAAGCCCCTGCCTTTGGCTCAGGTCATGGTCTCAGATTCCTGGGATCAAGCCCCACATTGGGCTCTCTGCTCCGTGGGGACCCTGCTTCCCCCTCTCTGTCTGTCTGCCTTCTCTCTGCCTACTTGTGATCTCTCTCCTCTCAGTCAAATAAATAAATAAATAAAAATCTTAAAAAAAAAAAAAAAACCTTTTGGTGAAGCTTTGTGGCTGTTTTCCATGTGTACTGACAGATGAATGAAAAGTAATAAATACTATTTTGAGGTACCAAATGACATTCATTTAAAAGATTTTATGCATTTATTTGACAGAGAGAGAGATAGCAAGAGCAGGAACACAAGCAGGGGGAGAGGGAGAAGCAGCTTTCCCGATGAGCAGGGAACCTGATGCGGGGGCTTGATCCCAATACTGTGGGATCATGACCTGAGCCTAAGGCAGATGCTTAACAACTGATGCACCCAGGCACCCATTTTAAATTAGAATTTATACACAGCTTAGAACCAGAATTGGAAAAAACATACATAAAATTTCTCCTTTCAGAAATTCCATTGAAAAAATGGTTCAAGTAAATGGAAGTGAGTGGTTATTTAATCCAACTTGGGAGTGGTCTTTCCATTGCTCTTTATGTTGTAATGGAGCACCTTAATTTTTTTCTTAATATATATGTAATACATACCCACTGATCATGAAATATTGATAAATACAAACACTTTCCTCCCAAAAAGGGGAAAAGAAGTCCTTTCCTTTTATTTTCAACCAGAGATGACTTAGATTAACAACTGATTAACAATTGAGAATATGTCCTAGTTTTATATATACACAGACACACACACACACACACACACGTAAATTTGCTAAATTTATTTTATTGAAATTAACATCTCTATGATCATAAATTAGACCTCACACATGGAAAATAAAGGATTTCTTGGGGGGGCACTCTGTCACAGGATACATAGTACTAATTATATTTCTTTGTTAAAAAAAACAACCATGTATAGCCATTTATATGAAAAGTGAAGGGTTTATAAACCAAATGATAAATGGGAGTTGTTTATGAAAGAGAAGATTATGGTTGGTTTTTTTTTTTTTTTTGGTTTGTATTTATGCTTTTCTCTGCAATAACTTTATTGTTTGTTTAATTAAAGGTGTTTAAAAGTAGAGTATTATACCTAATTTCAGTTATGAAAAAATGAAAAATTTAATGAGAAGATTATTTTCATTTAAGGAGAAGGTTATTGTGCTTAATATTTATTAAACATGTGGTAATTACAATAAGGAAGGAATGAAATACACTGGAGCTTTGTATCTAACAAACCTTAATTAAGAGCCTGGCAATGTATCATTGGTATGGTTGTCAAATAAAATACAGCCTATCAAGTTACATTTGCATTTTAGATTCCAGTGGGTTTTTTTTAATATAAATATATTCCGGGCGCCTGGGTGGCTCAGTCGTTGGGCGTCTGCCTTCGGCCCGGGTCAGATCCCAGGGTCCTGGGATCGAGCCCCGCATCGGGCTCCCCACTCGGCGGGAAGCCTGCTTCTCCCGCTACCATTCCCTCTGCTTGTGTTCCCTCTCTCGCTGTGTTTCTCTCTGTCAAATAAATAAAAAAAAAATCTTAAAAAAAAAAAAAATATGTTCCGAATATTTTATGGGACACACTTATACTAGAAATTATTTGTTGTATATCTGGAATTCAAATTTAACTGATGATTACTTTTATTTACAAAAACTGACATGCCCAATTGTTGGGTGAGTTAATCACTGTCTGGATATTAGAGTTCCCATATGTCAAATGAAGAGAGTCACTAACATCATTGGTTTCTCTGAGGATTATGGGGGAAAAACATCAGAGAGAGATTTTCTGTGACGTTCCTGAAGCTTATGCTCCACCTTCCTGGTCCTGCCTGCATCCGCACAGTCCCATGCCTAATTTTATATTCATAATTCTCTTAACACCTCCCCCGAGCCCAATTATATAAGCTGTGTGGCTCTCTGCATTTCCATCCTCCCTTGGAGAAATAGTCGTGTTCATTTAGCAGTTTGTACAGAGTAGGCATTCAGTAAGAGTAAGTCCCTTTCCCTAATGACAGGCATGCTATGAAATTGAGTGTTACAGAAATGCATCAATAAATAAACATTTATTTAGCAGCACTGAGGGAACATTCTGGTTAAAACTTTGGTCAAGACTTATTTGAATCAAGAGTGTTAATGACCTGACTTTCTTACTTTTTTTATCCCCTCATTTTCTATGGGGTTGCATATGGTTAAGTGATCTAGTATTTGTCCAAACTTTAATATGAGAAGAATACTGGGGCACCTGGGTGGCTCAGTGGGTTAAATCCTCTTGCCTCTGGCTCAGGTCATGATCTCAGGGTCCTGGGATCGAGCCCCGCATCAGGCTCTCTGCTCAGCGGGGAGCCTGCTTCCCCTCCTCTCTCTGCCTGCCTCTCTGTCTACTTGTGATCTCTCTCCCTGTCAAGTAAATAAATAAAATCTTTTAAAAAAATATGAGAAGGATACTGTTTGCAACTCTATAGAGGGAAACAAGGAAGTAAAATTAGGCTTGATTCAGTTACGAACAAGCTGGAATTCAAATGTTATGTGAAGGGATAAATTTTGATTGATGAGGTATGAAGTAGGTAAAGAAAATGTTTTCTTTTCAGTTCTCACCATCCGCAGGCAGCGGCCAGCCTAGAATGGGGGTGTGCAGGCACAGAGCTGACGGTTCCTTATAAGTGCCCACAGGAATATAATTATATGGATTCTGGGAGACTAGTAACCCTACTTTGTTGGCAGCCACATACGTCAACAGAAACTCAGGAGAGAGCCCGCTCTTGGTTTGGGAAATAACTTAGACCAAGAAATGAATCACAGTAAAGAAGAGACTGGAGAGAAAGTTGTTTGCCTTCCCCTCACCAAAAATAATGAGTTTCCAGTACCCTGCTGGAAAAACACGGACCCTTTGCATTTGTATGTGCGTTTTTCCCTCCCAGCCTCAGTAACTCTGGATATGTCTTACAGAAGAACATTTAAAAACAGAATTGTTGCAAATTTTATTTAATAATGACCCCCTCGATGCTTACCAAATTTACCAAAACTCAAATTTGCTGTCATTATTATTTTTAAATATTTTATTTATTTGAGAGAGAGAGAGATCACAAGTAGGCAGAGAGGTAGGCAGAGAGAGAGGGGGAAACAGGCTCCCCACTGAGCAGAGAGCCCGATGTGGGGCTCGATCCCATGACCCCTGAGATCATGACCTGAGCTGAAGGCAGCCGATTAACCAACTGAGCCACCCAGGCGTTCTTTTCTTTCCTTTCTTTCTTTTCTCCCTCCCTCTTTCCCTCTCTGCCTCCCTCTCTCCCTTCTTCCCTTCCTTCCTTCTTTCCTTGATTTTATTTATTTGTCAGAGGGAGAGACAGAGAGAGAGAGTGAGCACCAGCAGGGGGAATGGCAGAGGGAGAGGGAGAAGCCCACTCCCTGCTGAGCAAGGAGCCCTATGTGGGACTTGATCCTAGGACCCTGGCATCATGACCCAAGCTGAAGGCAGACGCAACCAACTGAGCCACCCAGGCATCCTTCCTTCTATTTTCACTGCCAAATAAACTTTAGCTTTAAAGACTATTAAAAAAAAAAAGGTACATTTCAGAATTATTTTTTCAACACAGTTAAAGAACAGCAAGAATTTTAATGCAATTTCACATTATGTTGACAATATCTAAATCTGCAATAGAAGAGGTAATGGCGCATCATTAGTCTCAGGGCAATTAACTGCAAATAAGACTGGTCAAAAAAAGAAAAGAAATTGGCATCTTTGAACCTGGGCAAGGAACTCAGCATAGCATTATTTTACTCATGAAAAGGATCATTTATTCTTTTTTTTTTTTTTTTTATTTTCTAACTGGCACAGCCATTTATTGAGAACTTAGTAAGTGTCAGACTTAATGCTTATCTCCAGAGATGTGAAAATGATCAAATCATGTATTTGGCTTTAAGGTAGCTAAAAGCTTTTTTTTTTCCTTCTTCTTGGTTTTTTTTTTTCCATTTTTTAAAAAATTTTTATTAACATATAATGTATTATTTGCCCCAGGGTACATGTTTGTGAATCACCAGGCTTACACATTTCATAGCACTTAACAGCACATACCCTTCCCAATGTCCACAACCGACCCACCCCATCCCTACCCACCCCCCCCCCCACCTCCCAGCCACCCTTAGCTCGTTTCGTGAGTCTAGGAGTCTCTTATGGTTTGTCTCCCTCCCCATCCCTTCCTGTTTCATTTCTCTCCCCACCCCCCCAAACTCCCGCCTTGCCTCTCAAGGATCATTTATTCTTAAATGAATTCGTTTTTGAAACTACATTGGGAGGAAAGGAAATTCACAAGAAAACATTCTTATAAGTAAGCCAGGAGACTGCTGATCTGTGAAGGCTATTTGCACAACAGGGGGACAAAACCCAACATGAGCTTTGTAGCCAGGACCTGTTTCCAGCTTTTCAGAGCAGGTGCATTCAGGGGGTGGGGAGAGGCTGACACACGGACCCAGGCTGGCTCCCCTGTGCTTGGGTGCTTGTGGAAGTGCTCCATTCACATGTGAGTGTGCCAGCTTGCTCACTGACCGAGTAGTAGCAAATGTCTCCCCCTCTATCCTCTTCTCCTACTACTTAGAGAACAGAAACGGGCATGGCCGTGTGCCCCGCTGGAATTTATACGCTACTGTGCTTTTTGTTCCAGAGACCAAGCAGATGCAGTATGCAAGCACAGGGTCCTACTGGTTCTCCTAGCAGTCTCAAGAACAATAGGGAAGTGGAAACTCCACCTCCTGGCTCAGGAACTTCAGAGATGTTAACAACTGTGTCCCCTCTGGTGCCAAAGTTGTCTTCCTTATAAAGGTCCATGGAGCCTGCTTCCTTTCTGATCGTTCAGATTCATTAGTGTAATTCAGCGACTAGCAGGAGAGCTTTAGGCTCTGCGGACAAAAAATAGACCATCGCCTAAGGCAGAATCGATCTATCAGCAGAGAGAGATCTATAAATATAGTTCATTGTGCCATATCTTCACGACCACCCTATGACAGAGAGTGGCCTGAATCGTAATGTTACATTAGATGGGATGGAAGCGAGTGTCTCTTAATTTCCATGACTTGTCTTGGCCACAAGGCTGCTGGGGGCTCCATCTTCAAACACTAGGCTCCTGCGGATATCTCCACCAGGCAACCCCTTCTTCACGCAGACGCAGAGCAGACAAAATAGCTAACAGCTACTTGCTGCTGTTTTGCCAGCTCTGCATTTTGGCCACGAGCTAGTGTTTCTCGGGTAACAGAGGTTTGAGCGACATCTGTTGAAAAGTGTTCATGCTAATATATACCCTCTGAGAGCTTACTCTGCTCTTGGATTATCCTGAGCTATCTTAACTTTTCTACCCGTTCCTCAAGTTGTGCTCTAATGTCAGGAGCTCACAGGGGTTTTAATAGGGTAAATATAACCAAATATTGGGGCAACTGGTGGCTCAGTCACCAATTGAGCAACCGACTCTGGGTTTTGGCTCAGGTCATGAACTAGGGTTGTGAGATTGAGACCCACATTGGGCTTCGTGCAGAGCATGGAGCCTGCTTGAGATTTTCTCTCCCCTTCTCCCTCTGCCTCTCCTCCTCCCACTCTTTCTGTGTCTCTCTAAAATAAATAAATCTTTATATATATATACATATATATATATATACATATATATATATATAAAATATTGGAGCATATATCAAGGGCTATTGAATTCTTGTTTTGGCTCTGGGTCAGTCCCATAGCCTGTTGTTTTGGGTTAGAGTTGTCTGCATTCCTGAAACGCGGTGATGAGCGCATCCTGGAAGGTGGGGGGCGGGTGTCTTATTCTAACCTTGGCTGCTCCCAAGGACACCAGAATTTTTTCTAAGGAAAGTGGCTTTAGGACAATGAGAGGAATCATCTTAAAATTTGCCATTAATTTGCCTTCAGGTTCACAAACTCTTTGGCAGTTATGAGTAACTGAGGGAGAATACACATGTGAAAAAAAGGATGCCCAAGTTTAAAAACAGTCCATTTTTATTTCTTTAAACTGCTCTTCCAAAGGAGTCCACACCCTTGACTAAGATTGTTCACTGTACCGTTAGAATTTGAAAGTACATTTTCTTCATTTACATGAAAGATAAAGCCTGCCACCAAGAATCTTATCTTTTTTATAAACAAGCCAATATTTCCCTAAACCATATGCTTTGTTCATTGGATTTCTTGTTTCCGGGTTGTGTGAGTTATACGAAAGACGTGATTGCTAAACATGTAAAGTCAATGACGTCCTGTACGTGAGTTCCGTTCTCTCATCTCTCAATATCTCCAAGTCGAAAATGTCATTTTGGACATCAGCTAATAGAATGCGCTTCAGGGCAAGGAATTCGTAGTCTAAATTTTCACTCCTTCAGAAAATACTAATTTCCCCCTACGTCTTTTGTTCGGGGCTGTAGGGACTATGGCGCCACTGTATTTAAAACCATTTTTACTTTTGTAATCTCAAGTTTAATACGATCTCAAAAGACTGGCCATAAAGGACGAACACGGTTCTTTCCGCTGATCTTAGAAATGAGAGTGGTCACGGGGATAGAAGGCTCATGAATAACATAAAAAATGTACACCACCGACTCCCCTTGCTCGTTACAGCATGATAAGGTGCACGTCTCGTTCAGAACCACCCCCCTTCTGAAAAAGTGGATAATTCCACCATTTGTTCTCAAAAGAAAGGTTTGTGGTGGAGAGAACCATCTTGAACAGTCTCATTTGCTTGCTCAGCTCCCCAAGCAGGTAATTGCAGAGAGAAAAGGCAATTCTTTGATCTCAGTGAGGTGCTAATTTGTAAGATTTTGGAGCTGTTTGGGCCTTAGGAAGCAGGGATCAGTCCGTAAACAATGGCATTTATCTGGCAGCCGATTACTGACACATTACTATCTCCGTGCCTATTCATTTACACTGGTGTTTGAAGACAGGGCCATGTGTCAATAAAGGAATTAGACCAGACACCTCTGTCCATCAGCTTTATCTCAGTTTGCTGACAGGAACAGTAGGGGACGGTAAGCAACAGAAAACACTTCAAAGTCTCCTAGCCTCGCGGCTGGGGCTAAGACAAACACCATTTACTGCTTTAGCAGCAGCACACAGGGAGCGTAAGACAGCGGAGGAAGATGAAAGAATGCGCCCAGTCATCAAACACAGACCCGCCCACACCCCACTCCTGGCGGCTCCCTCTGCTTCGTGAGGGTGATTTCCAAAAAAGAGGTTTCCAGGCTCAGTGGTGCTGCTTTGGACCTCTTCCTGAGCAGGCCTGGCACGCAGAGCATGGGGGAGATAAGTCTACTTGACTTCACCAGCTACTCCTCATTCAAGATTTCAATATCAAGTTATCGTTCCTTGCAACGTCTCTGCAGGAAACAAGCAAAGTTGCCTTTGTGTTAGGCACAAAGTCCTGTGTTAGGACCTATGCAGAGATAGTGTCATTATCATGGCAGACGCCTGACACTTCGAAAAACAGCACGAGGGTCCAGCATGGCACAGTTTGCAGGTGGATGGAAGGAGTATTTGAGGGGCTGGGCAGATGTGGTCTTCCATGTGACCAACTCTACCTTGAAGGGATCCAATAATGCCATTCCTACTTTTAGCATCATCTATACAGAAAACAACTGGACCAGATAATTCATAGTACCATTCAATGAAAACATACCCCAGCTTTCTTCCTCTGCACTTCTAAGTTGGGGAGTATGTATCAGCGTGTTTTATACACAATTTAGTTAATATATTGAAATATAGATTAATTCATTTACGGCAAATTTTTTACTAAATACTTACTACATCAGTCCATGCTCTGGTCTGGGATAAAACACAGAACAAGACAGACTAGATCTTGGCTCGAATGTGAGGAAATAAAAAAAAATGATGATTTTTTTATTATCTGGTAATTGCAGAGTGTTTGAAAATCATATAAAGTGAGAAGAATAGAGTGGTGGAATAAAGAGGAAGCAGTAGTATTTGGGGGAATATGGGGGATATAGTATTTTAGAGCAGATAGTCATGAAAAGAAACTACGATGAGAAGTAATAATGAGGAGAAAGAGCTTCCTGTGCAGGAACACACAACAGAGGGGGAGAGCAGGACGGCCAGAGCTAAGGGAAAGTGGTGTCAGGCACGGTGGACAGCAGAGCCAGGCAGGTGGACAGGGCTCCGTCAGGCTGTGAGAGGGGCAGTCCCAGACGAAGTCAGAGGGGACGAGGGTCACGCTGTGTGGGTGCTTTCCAGGCTGGGTGAGAATTCTAGAAAACACTCTAACTTTAATCCACCCCCATGCACCATTTGACCGAGTCCACTTTCCCTTTCTCCCCTCGATGGCTGGCTGCTCCTTCCCAGCCTCTCCCCATGCGCGTCCCTCCTCATCTTCTTTCCTCGTCTTTCACCTTCACTTACTTGATGATCTCACCTCATCTCGTGGTTCCAAATAACACCTGTATAAGAACGGTCACCAAACATATGTCTAGCCTGTCCCTCTCCTCTGCATTCCAAGCTTAGATTTCCAACCACCTGCTTGGTATCTCTGATGGGATGTTTACGGTGCATCTCAAAGGCATCCCAAGCAACACCAAGCTCCTAATAAGTACCCCCAAATCCCTTTTCCCCTCAGACTTCCCATCTTAGGTGATGGCAACTCCAATCTTCAGTGGATCAGAAAAACTGGGCAGCCACTCTTGACCCCTCTCTCTCCCACCTCACAGAAGCTGAGCATCTTTTGGGTCGCCCAATTCTAACATCTCCCCTGAGGTATTGCAGTAGAGTTCTAACTGGTCCCACTTGGGCCCTTGCTCCCCTGCAGAAGATTCCTGTCACCTACAGTAGCCCCTGTCCTCTTAAGCCTGAGTCAGAACACACTCTTTGAGACATCTCACTCAAGGTCTGCAAGGGCTCCATAACCCTGCCTCTGCCATCTCTCTGACCCCTGCGACTTCTCTTGCCCTGTCTCCTTGCTGCTCCTCATTGGCACACGCTCTTTTCTCCCTCTAGAATGCTGTTCCCTGCAGGCTCCACCTGCTTGCTGCCTCATCTACTTCAGGGCTTCAATCAAAAGACACCTTCACAGTGGGAGCCTTTTCCTGACCACCCTGCTTAATGTTGCAACTCCTCCTTCTCTCAAACTCCTTGCCCACCTCCTTCATTTATTTTTCCAGAACATTTATCATTTATCCTAACATGCTACATAATTTTCATTTTCCTCTTTTGTCTATCATCTGTTTCACCTCTTTAGAATGTAGGTCACATTTAGTAGAGCTTTTTGTCCATCTGGGTTACTACTAAATTCCCAGCAATGTAAATAGTACCAGGAACACGGTGAGCAGATAATAATAGATATCAAACTAATAGGGGGGAAACTGCGGGCCAGCTTCAGTGGGGAATGGCAGACTCTGGCTTGTGTATAAGATGATCATTTTGCTTCCTCTGGAGAGAATGGACTGGAGGGGTGGAGCTGGATCTGAAACACCAGTTAGGAAGCAAGAGTAGTAGTTCAGGGAAGAGAGTTGGTTGGGACCCAGGTGGCCATAATGGAAGGAAGTGGATGTACTGAAGATCTCTTTGGGGGGCTACTTTGTAGCACTTACCATGCCTTTTATAACCAGAACATTTCTGATCATTTCTGTGTTGAAATGCAGCACAGCTGCATATACTCTCAACCTCCTTGACTGCTCTCCTGTTTGTACAAGAGGTGTTCGATCACTGCTGATGGCTTGGTGGCATGAAGGAGGTTTAAGGGAATGATCTCAGGTGGCTCCCAGACTTCTGCCTCCAATACATGGGTGAATGAAGGTGTCATTTACTAAGAAGAAGGTCAGAAGGTGGGCAACAGTTTTAGGAATTGTTCCATTGGAGATATCTCTTAGAAATAGGGTAAATGACGAGGACAAGGGCGAGGACAAAGCTGAGGCATATGTAAAAATATATCCTATAGTGGAGAGATTAACACTCTTGAAAAATTTGGAAGTTACAATACGTGGATGGTTTTTAAAACCACTCAGCTAGATAACCTCATGTTTAAATTGAGCAGAGGAATTAAATCCAGCAAAAGAGATTAAGAAGGAACACTCCAGAAGCATGACACTTATGGTGGGTAAAGAAGACTTTTAAGATTATCTAGACCCTAGAATAGGCTGGCAATCTGCAACCAATGGAGCAAATCTGCCTTCATGCTGGTTTTTGTATTGCCCATGAGCTAAAAATGCCTTTTACAAATAATATTTGCAATTGAATTGATGATAAGGAATAGTAACTTTGAACTCCAATAAAGCAAAATGTTTTTCCCAGAAAGAGGATTCCATTTTCTCATTAATAAGCTTGTATTCCTCATTTATATATATTTATATATATACAATTTTTTTAAAGATTTTTATTTATTTGACAGAGAGAGAGAGAGAGATCACAAGTAGGCAGAGAGGCAGGCAGAGAGAGAGGGGGAAGCAGGCTCCCTGCTGAGCAGAGAGCCCGACTCCGGGCTTGATCCCAGGACCGTGAGATCATGACCTGAGCCGAAGGCAGAGGCTTAACCCACTGAGCCACCCAGGTGCCCCTATATACAATTATTTTTATATTTTAAATTTCATCAGTTAAAAACAGTTCTGGAAATTTGTTTTCTCTCTCATTATTCTTGATTTTACCTTTTGTTCTACAAAGAGTAAAAGCCTAAAATATTTAGTATTTGGTCCTTACAGAAGAGTGTGCCCTGCTTCATTTTTTAAAAAAGATTTTATTTATATTATTTGAGAGAGAGACAGGGCGAGCATAGAGGAAGAGGGAGAAGCAGACTCCCCGCTGAGCAGGGAACCCGATGTGGGACTTGATCCCAGGACCCTGAGATCATGACCTGAGCCAAAGGCAGAAGCTCACTGATAGAGCCACCCACGTGTCCCACATGTGCCCTACTTTAGATTAATTCTTTCCTAGTGAGGGAAGATAATCTTGGGTCTAATTGCTTTAGGTTATTTTTCAGGGTTACCCTGAGGAAGAGCAGGACTCACAGCCATGCCTGAACTTCCAGTTGCATTCCTGTTCCAAGGTACCATGCTAGTCCTCTATCATAAATGGAATAGTCTAGCAAATACTTACATCACAGAGTAGGAAAGGAACTTGATCATGTCATGGAAATGCTTTGTCAATTAAAAAATGAAATCAATGCAACAAATTACCAATAGCTGAATACGTTCAACTAGAGAATTTATTGTATTAATTCAAAGGAAATCATTCCACCTGTTTAAACTTCAGTGTGAGAAAGCCATCTATCTGATTGAGTTTTCCGTTCTTTAAAATAGTGTGAAGGATTATGGCAATTACCCAAATAATTCATGTCAAACAATGACATGAAATGCCAAATGTCTTTGTATTTATTTTAGTTTTTTCTTATTTCACAGAGCTGTGAGAATAGATGCTAGGATAAGGAGCGTCTCTTTATCCTCATGTCGGGCTTGGGTGGGTACCACTGTTTCCTATCACTCCATGCTCTTCAAACATTTTCATTTCTCACACACATCTTGGAAATTTAGCATGACCACACTTCTCATACATTTACCACGGCTTTTTAAAAACTGTGGTAAAATACACGTAACATAAAATGTACATCTTAACCATTTCTAAATGCACGCTTCGATAATGTTATGTATATTCACACTGTCATGCAACCAATCTCCAGAATTTTTCATCTTGTAAAACTTAAGCCCTACACCCTTTAAACAACAATTCTCCACTTTCCCATAGAATGGGCAAAAACCATTCCACTTTGTATTTCTGTGAATGTGACTCTTCCAGTTACCTCATGGACGTGCAGTCAGTATTTGCTGTGACTCGCTTATTTCAGGAGCACATCCTCAGGGTTTATCTATGACGTAGCATGTGTCAGAATTGCCTTCCATTCCAATGTCTGTAGAGTCCACATTTTATCTGTTCACCTGTTGATGGATGCTTGGGTTGCTTCCACCCCTTTGCTATTGTGAATAATCCTGTTGTGAACATGGGTGTCCAACCCTGGCTTTTATAACCTGAGTCACGTGTCCAAACCTCCAACCGCTTTTCTCCTTAGGCGGGGACTATTTTTTCAAGAGATGAATGGCACCTGACAGGGGTCTTGAAAAAGATGAAAAGAAGATGTATCTTCTTGGGGCACCTGAGTGGCTCCATCATTTAAGCATCTGCCTTCAGCTCAGGTCATGATCCTGGGGTCCTGGGAACAAGCCCTCTGTCAGGCTCCCTACTCACTGGAGAGTCTGTTTCTCCCTCTCCCTCTACTGCTCCCCCTGCATATGTGCTCTCTCTGTCAAATAAATAAATAAAATCTTAGAAGAAGAAGAAGAAGAAGAAGAAGAAGAAGAAGAAGAAGGAGGAGGAGGAGGAGGAGGAGGAGGAGGAGGAGGAGGAGGAGGAGGAGGAGGGGGGGGAGG
>CM053617.1:2513846-2610337 GCA_028646535.1 Procyon lotor | reverse complement strand
GACCAAGTATTTTGAGCATGCAATATTATTGAAGCAGATGGGGCAAGACATAGGTCCAGGGCTAGGAAACCAGTGTTTAGGCTAAGTGGGCAGACTTACATCCAGGCTCCCGGGAGGGACCTCTGAGGACTCCTCTGAGAAGTATTCCCTGCGTAGGGTAGTTAGCGAGACTCAGGGCACAGTCCTGAGCTTATGGCAAGGGAATCAAAAGTTGAAGTAAAGTACAGAGAAGAACAAAAGCTCTGAACCTTTATAAGTGCAATAAAGTTTATAAGCAAAACTTTATAAAACTTGGTAAGCCTAAATTTAAGAAGAACTAGTCCTAGGTGAAGAAGCTTTGTGAATTTTGAGTTTTGGCTCTGCTACTAATTAATCACATAACTTTTGACAAACCACTGAGCTGCTCTGAGCCTCCATGTTCTCACCTTAAAAAGGAAAAAAATCACACCTGCTTGGCAGGCTTGTTTTGAGCACTGTGATACCGATCGTATAGTTCACTCAGCAAATGGTAACTCTTTTCATGCCATGAATTTTATGATTGCTAAGGACAGAGGCTAGAGGTCGGGCCGACCTCTAAAAACTCTTATTTTTCATGTGGGAGCACAAAAATGATCAGTATGAAAGAACATAAGTTTCCTTATGTTCTTAGTAAACTAGGTTAGTAAACTAGGTTCACTTAGTAAAAAGTGAAGTCTTTCTAGCTTCACATACATATATGGGGAACCCGCATATTTGACAAAATGTATCCACTGTGGAAGTCCTTGCTTAAGAGAGTTTAGATGCTAAACATAGGTACTCATGAAAAAAGACATGTATTCCAGGTTGATGAGTAATTCAGTATTTATAAAGCTGGTGTTTAGACACGAGTGCCATTTGGGGAAATCGTAGGTTTCATTCTGTCTGTGCCTGTATTAATGTTACACATCAGAGTCTAAGAATCCCTAAATAAATACCATATGCCTCTGAATGTTGACTTTCTGATTCTGTAGCCAATCCTTTTAATAAATTTCAATGTGCAACCTACAGTCAGCATCCTACTCCCTTAAAGGCATAGAGTCAAGTGGTGGAGAAAGAGGTTCCTCAAAGTACTGAGTGTCACAGTTGGGCAGATACACACCCTGTTAATTATTTCCTACTGTTTCCTCTGTTAATTAATTCTTAACCTCTCCTGCTCAGGAAAGCATATCATGCCAAGAGTAGTTTTATGAGTACTCTCAGTGTAGCTATGGGATGGAGTCCCTTGGAGCCACTGCTAACTTCTCTCTGGGCTTCCTTGCCACTGATGTTTCTAGCCCCGAGGAGACACAGAATGAGCGAGAATGACTGCTGTTGTCTCTTTCATCAAGAATGGGAGTATTCTTGTATTCATTGTGTTACACACTTCACGTCCCAGTCATCATTCCACTCACATCATAAAGTGGGGAAGCAGCTGAGATCATCAGCAAAAAGGGGTCTTTCACAACATTCTCGAAAAAGCATGGAAGCGGACCCTTCCCTCAGTGTTTATTTCACAGAGACATGTTGAACACTGGCGTGTGCTCCATCACTGTGGTGAGACAATGATGAATAGCCCAAAATCCCTTTCCAAGGTGCTGCTGCCTTAGGAAAAAGAAGGTGTATCCAACGATGTCTTACATTTACTCTGAGCACTCAGATATATTGAATCTTCATCTGCATGGTAACGTCGTGAGTTTGGTATTACCCACTCCCCTCCTCCCTCCATAATATAAGAATGCTAAAGATTGGTATTTGCTTAGCATTGCATCAATAGCCAGAGATTAAACCCAGAATTTTGACCCCTGAGAATATAGTGATTCTACTACACACACACATACACACATACAGACATTGAGGTAAAAGATGATGGCTATCATAGGACATGGGCAGATGCCCTGAAATGGGGGTTCAGGAAAGGGACCAGGAAGGCTAATATTCATACAGAGCTCTGAAAACTGGATAAGATTTGGATGTGAGCAGAGGAATTTGGGGGAATGGATAAAGGCTGGTGAGCAGTGTCCACATTGAGAGTAGGAGTTGCTCTGCTCTGAATGTGAGGTTTTTGGTGGCAAGAGGCGAGTCATCAAGGTTAAATGATCGTTATTTTATTTGGTAGGCAATAAGCAGCCAATGAAAAGTTCTGAACAGAAAAAGGACATATTCCTAGCCATCCTTTAGGACATGAAGCTGTAGATGTGTGCAGATGGGATGGGTGGGGACAGAGGCGAGGAAAGGACAAGTCAGAATGCTATTGCTATGGTCTCTATAGCATTCTCTTGTCCCCTACAGAGCAATAAAGGCTCAGGCAGGACATCGTCAGGGGAGAGAGGAGAAACGGGTTTGAGAAAAGGTAGACTCAGAATCAAGAGGACTGAGCCAAGGGGTAGATCTCTGAGGAAGGAGACAGCTGTTCTTAAAGTTCTTGACTGTTCTCTGAGCATTTCTGAGGCATGAAAGAGAAAGGAAACATTCTTAGCAGGAACTGGTATTGTTTCTGCCATGTCAGTATTGGCCTTCCCCACAGATAACCAGACAGACAGGGCATGCCCACTGAATCCTTGGTGACTTTCCAATGAAGAGAAGAAGCATGAACTATTGGAGATTATGCATGGAGATTTCTCCTGCCTCATAGGGAAAGGTTTCTAATACTGAATCAATGGTTTTACTCTACATTTCCTTTCTTTTTCATTTATTAAAATCAGAGGATTCTTTTAGAATGACTACTGATTCAGAAACTTGAAGGTATTAAAAAATGCTGTGTTTTCTCTCAGATTAACACTGTTCTATTGTTAGAAGTTAAAATAAGCCATGTAATTATGGATAATATTTATCTGACACAGATTGCTGCTATGAAAGCATCTCTGTATGTATAAAAATGCTCATAATTGGGAAAACACTTACATGGTAGCCACCTGGTTAGAGTCCAGAGTATACATGTACATAAAAATTATTTTATGTACTTTACTTTTTTTTTTATAACATCTATTACTTGTGGTTAGTGAATTTCATTGCCTTTAATTTGTGGACACTTTCTAACCACCACTTGTGGGTCTTCAGGGAGCAAACTCCTTCACAGAAACATTTATTTGCTGCCACAAAGACCGTGAGGATAGAGACCATTAAATATTTATTCTGTGTTTAACAGCATCCTTTGAGATTTGGAGCAAGGCTTTCAAAATGTAAAACCAAAGAAAAAATAATCCCCCAATCCAACCCGCCCCCTAGAGTTCTGGGGAGGATGGAATAAACAGGCCTGTTTCTAGTATATGCCGTCTGGGAGGCACTTCACAGTATACTTGACAAAATGATGGCACTGGAAAAATGTAACACAAGGAAAAGAAAGCAAAGCTCTGAAGTAAAATAGGAAGATCACCGGAGTGTTTTCTTATATGATATGGAATTACTCACCTAAGCTTTCTTTGTCTCCTCCATGCAAAGTCACTGACAAGCTAGCAACACAGGTACCTTTCATTTGTTCAGTGTGGAACACTGAACTAATGGCAGACTATCCATTTTCCTGAATTCTGGTCCTCACATACGGAAATGGAAGAAGAGGCCCCTGACTGACTCAGGTATGTCACAGAGTGCTAAGAGGGTCAGAATCAAAATGAAAAGATGTCTGTGGAAGTGCTTATGAACTGTAACATATTATGCATAGGTAAGACGTTATTATCTTTAGATTGGATCACCAATACTCTTCCTTTTCTACTTGGTAAAGATGTTGTAAAGAGAAATAAGGTAAATTGTATCATGCACTGAGGGCTTGAAAAGAAAGATATGCAAACGAAGGTATTATTATCACTTATTACCTTATAATTAATTATATTAACTTTTAATGATAATCCAGAAAACACATGTGTTTGGGCTCTGAATCTGTGGGGGAAAATTTTTAAAAGTTGAAGTACGGGATTTATTTGTTTTTTGACTCAGAAAGCTGAGTAAAATCTGGGAAAGATATACCTTAGCAAGTTGAGAGTCAACCTGAATGATTGCTGGGATATATCTCTGAAAAGAGGTGTCTAACTTTATGTTCTTTGGGTCTCTGGGAAAGCCAGAATTCAGACCTTCCTCCCTGAACTTGTTAAAGACAGGCTTCTTCAAACGGTGGTGCTTTGTTGAATCTGAAGACCATTCAAATGTATAATAATGAAAGCAAAGTTTGTCCCTATAATCTGCCCTTTAAAATTCTGTATCCTACTCCCTCCTCAAAGAAACAGATTCAGTGCCAAGTGAGAGACTCAGAACAAAGCAATTTTAGATCTGGTGGTGGTGGTGGGGGTGTGTGAATAATTTACATTTTTAATATTTTTATTTACTCATTCTCCAATTAAAAGAAATTAGCTGGATTGTATGCTGTCGAATTTGGCAACTCCACTAATTTTCAGACCAAAGCAAAGCACTATGTTTTAGTCAGAAATATTACTATATCTTGTCAGTTGAATTAACTTAAAAAAAAATGGCATAATCCCAAAGGCTCTTGGGATTCCTAAGGGATATAAAATGGGCTCAAAACAAAGATAGTGTACTGTTTAGGGATGTCTGGGTGGCTCAGCTGGTTAAGTGTCAAACTCTTGATTTTGGCTCAGGTCATGATCTCAGGGTCTGGGATTGAGCCCTGTGTAGGGCTCCATGCTCAGCCGGGAATCTGCTTGAGATTTTCTCTCTCCCGCCCCCTGCTCACGCTTGTGCTCTCTCTCTCTCTCTCTCTCTCTTAGATAAATAAATAAGTCTATAAAACAAAACACACTGTTTCTAACATATAGGGTCAATGTAACCCATTCTATTGACCTAGCTTTTATGAGACTATCACCAGAGGCACAGGGAGTTAATTTTATATATTATGGAGTTATAAAAGAGTGTCACTATAATATTTTGGCCAAAGAAAGCACTATTTACTGAGTCTTTCATTGCTAAAGTATCTCTAATTTTCTGAAATATTTAGCATGTGATAAGTAAAACATTTTGATTTGTTTGTGATGAGATAGCAATAATTTTGCCCAAATATCAGAAATAGTGGGATAATATTTTAAAAAAGTAATCTTGTCATACACACACCCCACCCCAGTCAAGGCAGAAGCTAGTTTATTAGAAATTCATAAAAAAAATGCAGATTACACAATCACATTCCAAACTTTGAATCCAACACCCAGCCATGGCCATCGCAGAAGACTGAAAAGAAGCCTAGAGGAGCAAGGAGAAGCTCATGTCATTTGTCCCCCTAACCTCTCAGTAGCTGACAATCACTTGAGCTGGGGAAATGGAGGGCCAGGGAGGAAGCAGGGTCCCCCAAAGAGTCCTTGCCTTCTGCCTCTGTTGCAGGTTCAAGACCTAGGGGAGGGTGCAACAGGGAGGCCTAAGAGAACTGAGCAGAAGAAAGCAGTGTCCTCTTCCCCAGGAGAGCCTAGAGGAGATTGTGTGTGGCCTCTAGAAAGAAGGATCCAGCTGCCCCACAGAGTTGCCTGCCTCTAGGCTTGGGGTGTAGAAGGATTCCCATGCACCCAAGAGCAGCAGGGAATGTAAGGGTCTGAGGCAGCCTTGGCTCAGAGTGGAAGAAGAGTAGCAGAAAACCAATGAGGAGCCAGTGGACTTGAATTGATCTTTGTATTAGGAATAAGATGGGGCACTCCCTGCTCTCCTCAAAATCTTTCCGCGCTGTGGCTGTCCTTCAGCCCCAAGTGCATGTAGTGAGGGATAGGGATGGAGTGAGATCATGTCTTTACTCCATCACCTGGCAGGGGATGGGCTTGTGTGCTCACAGAAAGGATATGAGAGAGAGTTTGTAGATCTGGTCTTTACTCCAAATGTACACAGAGCAAACTGGATTTCTCACAATGACCTGGAAACGTGTAACACCTGGGCCTTCCCAAAAACATTCCCCAGGCCCCCTTCTCAAATCCCAGTTCTCCTTGGGTTGGGTTCTCTGCCAAATCGTGCTCTGTTTTCTGCCACCTAGAGGTCTATGTGGCTCAAGCGAGGGTATCCCCAAGCCTGACTTCTTTTCCCTTCCTGCTGTTTCCATCCTCGCGTCCCTTTGAGCCCATCTAGTCTGGTACAACTTGTGCTATGGTTTAATGCTTCTTCTGAGCACCATATGACCTTTGCCAGATGGAGGAATCAGGTAGGTGGATGGAGCCCATCATCATAGGTAAGCATATTTAAGCAGTTTGTACTCCCTAACCTTGGCCCTTTGTCTACATGGTAGGCTGGGCTCGTGCCCAACCATAAGAAATCATCCCCAACACTCCAGCATGTCCTTAAGGAATTACGTTGCAAGTTTTTCTTGCCTCCTCTTCCTCCTTCCTCCACCCACTTCCCACTCCGGCTCATCTACACACCATTCTTTCTGAGGAAAGCTTGCTTTCCTCAGAAATGAGGCTTCCTTATAAAACTTCTTTGTGAGAAAGCATGAAGCCCTTTGGTGATTAACACAATATTTTTTTAATTGTTGATTTCAGCTGTCTGGCTTGCAGGAATCTTCTTAGAAGTCTTAGAGCAAAAACGAAGTCTTAGCCCTAGAAGCTGAGAGATACAGTGTTGCCTTGAGCTACCGAATCGTTCTAGTTAACCAAAAGGGATCTCTCTGGTATTTAAGTGGTCAGCTTAAACCACACCCTGTCAAACAGACCTTACTGTGTAGCTTGACTAAACTTTGAGAGCAGTGTCTATAATTAGCATGCTGTAGGGAGCTGGCTTGCTGGCGTTTGGTCATCTGTGCATACTGAATACATTCCCGTAACATTGTTTCAGTTAATCATCCTTTGGGGTCCACCGTGGGGGGTCTGCAAGTCGCTGCTCTTGAATTTCTTCCTACCATGGCGCCTCTGTGAGCACAAATATGTTGCTGAGCTCCTATGGGATACTGCGCATCTGTCTGCTGAGGCTTTTTCCCTCTTGTGTGCAGGGGAGTGCAGGGTGGGGTGGTTTGGGGGGTGGGGAGGGAATATCAAAAAAACAAGAAGGAAATTTAAACGTTTAAATGTTATTTTAAGTATTAAAGCTGAACTCCAGATAGAGCGTTTCCTCAGTGTGGTATGATTTACAACCCAGAATGGTGGAACATTTAAAAATGCAGTTCCGAAAAAAACAAACTAAAGAAAAGAAAGTGTCCTCATTTATGTAAAAGTTTTCCACCCACTACTTCACATTGTCCCTGCCCTTGGTGACACTGGCCGCTGCTTTAGCACAGGGGTTGACAAACTGTAAAGACAGATGGGAAACAGTCTCTCCTGCAAATACTCAACTCCGTTTGAAGCCTGAAATCAGCCAGAGACCTAGAGACCATATGTCAGCAGATGGGTGTGGCTAGGTGCCAATAAAACTTTATTTGTGGGCACTGAAATCTGAATTTCAGGGGTGCCTGGGTGGCTCAGCCACTTAAGTGTCCCCCTCTTGACCTCAGGTCAGGTTGTGAGTTCAAGTCCCGTGTTGGGTTCCACCCTGGGCGTGAAGCCCACTTGAAAAAAAAAAAGAAATCTGAATTTCATATCATGTTCATGGGTCACAAAATGGTCTTTTGATTTTTTTTTTTTGGCTGCTTAAAAACAGAAAAACCATTTTAAGCTTGCAGGGTGTACAGAAACGGGTGGCAGGCTCGGTGTGGCTCGTAGGCCCTAGGTTGTGGACCTGATTTATCATCGTCCAGATATAGTCAGTTCCTTGGCTCGGGACAACAAAACAACTGTTTGCTGTAAACTTCAACTTGACGACTCCCGACCACAGACAAACATTATGTACCAGGAGGAGTTTTCATTCCATCCCTCAAATGCTTCCACGTGCTAAGCCAGAAGCGTCTAGAGTGCAGCAGGAAAAGTATTAAGCTCCTCACAGCTTCTGCATGGGCCTGTGGGGCGTCCCACACACTAGATCTGATTAGTAGCACACGACTCCAGTGCACTTCATCCAGGCCAATTTGCTTTGGCCATCTAAATAAAGCTCCCTCCGCCTGTCTCTGTGGGCGAATTCGGTAGTGGAAATATGCAGGCCTGTGCTCTCAGGAGACAAGCCCAGAGGGCACTCTGGCCATCGGGGCTCTCGCAGAGAGTGCCAAACCACAGCTGGGAAGGGGTGCGAAGGGAGGAGTCTACAGCAGGCCAGGAAACAGCCCAGCTGGGGAAGGATGTCAGGACAGGAGGCGGCTTCCAACAGGCTGGCCCTCAGAGAAGGCTGAGCAGCTGGTCTTCTCTAACTTGCTGGCATCGTGTGAGACTTGGTGGGCCTGCCATTTCCCCTGACCTCACTCTCCCTTCCTTGGTGGGCCATTCAACTGTCCGCCCTTCTAACATTCTCCTGTTCTAACAGGGGAGACAGGGCGCCCTGGGCTCCAGATGATCGCCTCCCCCTTCTGGTCCTGGAGAAGAGACTGTTCATCCTGTGGAGATGAGGAAGAATCTTCAAAGGATCCATTCCACTCATCAGGACGTGACTTCACCCCAGAAACCTTCTGTGCTTGTGTCCCCCGACTGTCCTCGCTCCCTGCTTCCCTCTCTCTATACCCACAGGCACTATTTCTGTTTAGCCTTGGCATTTAGATTTTTAAAGACTATGGGGCAAGAACAGGTATTTATAATCTTTGTATTATATATTGCCCCACACATGGCAAATCCTCTATTAGTACATTTTGTTGATTAAATGTGGAGGGAGGCATTTGGGAAGGTGTCTACGTGGGGCAGTTGTGGCTCTCACTCGCGTACCCACACTCCCTCAGATCCCTTATGTCTGCTTCTCTTTTATACCACTTCCCCGATACACTCTCCATCGCCAGAACGAAGGTGGGTCTGGAGGCAACAGCCACTACCCCACAGACCTTCAGCATCAGTTCAAGGGGTGTGGCATCAGGCTTTGCCACACTGTGCCTTTTTCCTTCACTCAGTGCCTCCATATACAATAGTTCATACACACACACACACACACACACACACACACGGACATATGTATTCTATTTTTGTAAGTCACCGATTTCCATTACAGAACTATAAAAAATACAACAGTCCATAAATTCACAGGAAGGAATCCCTGCTAACATTTCCACACCAAATTCTTTATCTTGATGCATCCCTTATCTCACTCTCAAGAGACAAGCCCAGACGTTTATTAATGTGCTAGTTTGGAAGAGATTAATAGATTCCCATTCAGATATGAGGTTAGCTACTCCAGAATTTCTGTGGGCGATCCGTGAACTGGTTTTGGGTGGTATGTGGATGAATTTGTTTTCTTGTTAAATGCTTTTATTTTTCTTGGTCATAATGTGACTAATTCAGGTCTGGGACACACCACAGGGTTTGTTGCTGACTCACACATCATACAGGTTGCCACGCGAGGCACTCTGTGGGACAGTCAAAGCTGGGAAGACATGGATCCACCTAGTGAATCCCTCCTGATTCGTTCTAAGATGCTGGAAAACAGGTGCACACGTTGCTGCCCGTGGGTCAGGTTTCATCTCTGCTATGAAGCAGCAAACTGTGAGCCAGAGAGCACACTAGTCATCAATGTAGGAAACTGAGGCTACTCTCGTTTCCTGATGAACAGCTCACGTGGGGCTCCTGAGTGATCCCGGCTGGCAATTTCAAGGATGCAATTTTGGCAGGGGCTGGTGGTTGCCCAGGTTCCACAGTGTCTGTGAAACTGTGGCTTACTGACGTCAGGGAGGTGGAGAGGCTGTGGATCAGCCTGGACGGAGGCGGCAAATGATAGAGCTGGCAATCACCCGAGTAAGAACCACCAGCACCTACAGAGCCTTTGGCCTTTTTGAGGCAGTGGAGGAAGGGCGAATGGAAGGGAGGAAGAAATGAAACTCGTTCATTGGCTTTAAAAATGATTTCTCATTAAATGCTGCAGCTGTGAAGGAAAACAGAACAGTGTTTCCTCAAAAGAAGAAAAAAGTAGAATTACAACATGATCCTGCAATTCCACTTGTGTGTAGGTACCCAGAATAAAGGAAAGCAGGGACCTGATCATATTGCTGAACTCCCACGGTCACGGCTGCCTGATTCCCAGCAGCTGCAGGCAGAAGCAACCACGTGTCTGCTGATAGACTAATGGATGAATGAGATAGTGGGTTATCATTCAACCCTGGAAAGGAAGGAAATGCGGTATTTGCTACAACGTGAAGGAAACTTGAAGAAATCATGCTAAGTTAAGGAAGCTAGTCAAAAGGACAGACCCCCATATGACCCCACTCCTCTGGGCTACCTCGAGTGCTCGGACCTGTGAGGACAGATGGTGGGATGGTGGTGCCAGGGGCCGTGGGATGGGAGCGTGTGGCGTTCCTGATGATGGGCTTCAGTGTTCCTCTGGGGAGAGGACAGAAGGGTGAGGACAACAAGGTGAATGTGTTAGAATGATAGCTCTGTTATGGACATTTTACCACGATTTTTAAAACGGATTAAAAAAAATCAGTTTCTTTTTTCCTTCTTTCCATGCTCGAGTAGTGCTTTCCTGTGCACGTGTTAACACAGCCTGTCAGTGGCCCAGTGTGTGGAGCAGCCCAGATACAACAACGTGTACAAGGGAAGGGGTTTGTTTCTGTCTGTTAATTTTTTTTTTTTTTTTTTATAGTAATCACATAACAAGCCCTCTGCTCCCAGGCAGCCTTACTCCTGCCAGAGTCCTCTTCCTTGAGATGGAAAGTTCCACCACAGCTCATGTGGCACCTCTTATATTTGCTCCCTGAAATGTTACAGGTCAGTTTAACCAGCAAACCGTGGGGAAGTTCAGGGAAATCATCCTTGGACAAAGGACCTGCTGAGGGTTACCCCATCACCTCTACCATTGCTTTCCTTGTCCACGAAATGGGCTAAGCATTGATGGAAACTCAGGGTGGACGTGAATTCGTCCAAACTGGACCCTAATGGTCAGGGAGCACACAGGTGAGCCGGTTTGTTGGGAAAATGATGACAATCCCTTTCCTCGTCCTACACCCTTGTCTATAACTTGCCCAGAGGCTCACATGGCACCCAAGGAGACTAGTCCTCCCCCGTTAACATAACAGGTAAAGGCATTTTGGCAACCACGTAACGTGGTGCTTGGGCATGCAGTCTGCCCGTGTCCCAGTGTTACTATAAGTGTGTGATCTGGGGCCAGGTTATGTGACCTCAGTTTTCTTATCTTCCAGGATTATCATAAGCGTGGCCAGTGTTTGTAAAGCACACAGAGGGAATTTGGTGCCTGGTGTGAACTATATGAATATTCAGGACTTAGAGTTTGATGGTATCCCCTGCAGGGCCAGCGTAGTAATATAGGAAGCTCTCCTCTGAGTCCCTTGATGTCTGTCTACCTGTCTGCATGGAAGTTGTAAAGCCTTTAATGTTTTCTTTCTTTCTTTTTTTTAAGTTTTTATTTATTTATTTGAGAGAGAGAGAGGGAGTGGGGTTGGGGGTGGGGGTAGGGAGGAAGCAGAGCGAGAGGGAGAAGCAGGCTCCCCAATGAGCAGGGAGTCTGACATGGGGCTCAATCCCGGGATCCTGAGGTCATGACCTGAGCCGAAGGCAGCCACTTAACTGACTGAGCCACCCAGGTGCCCCAAGGCTGTAATGTTTTTATTATAATTATTATTAAAGCCTCCATTTTCTCTCCCTTAACCTCTGAATCTGAATTAAGGCAGAAAGGGAACTATTCTATTAAAAAATAATGCTTATTTTAAATGATAAAAGTGGTATATGCTTAATGTAGAAAGTATGAGAAGTAAAGAAATTATTTTAAACTCATTACTGTACCTACCCCCTTAGTGAAAGCCACTACTCACATTATACTCTTCCTCAGTTGCAATCAAGTATATTAATGCCTATGGTTTCTATATAGCTTTTTATTTTTTATTTTTCTCTTTTCTGGGGCAAGATCCCAGCTGGGAAGACCTATGGATAGAAAAAGTTAAAAAAGCTTAATATAAGAAAAATTAAACTTTTTAAATGTTTAGATTTTATTGCTACATGAAAGAATTATAATTTGGCCACATTTACAAAATCATTTGCAAAGAACTATAAAATATGCATAATTTCCTACTATGTCATAATATTAAAAATGGCTTCCATTTAACGTATTAAATTAAATTAAATTCAGTAATGCTGTGTAAATCTGGGCAAGGAGGATAATAAATTATAAATTTCAAAAGTGTCTGAATGAATGACCCTAACAGTTATAAACAACACAGGAGCTTCCTCAAAGTTAGACTGTTTCTGTACATGAATGCAATCAGTCAAGATCAATTTTTAGTTCTGAGGAACAAATCAGTCTCTGTGAGGAATGGATTCACCAAGGTGGGTAGTGACAGTGGATGCGATGCTCTCAGGGAGCAGTGCTCAGTCTCTCTGCGGGCTGTGTAACAGCCATTGGGGTGGGAAGGCCTTGGGGAAATGAGAATGGCATGGGAGATGCTCGGGGGGACTTCTTTTCCCTTTCACATGTTGTGTGTTCTTGGAAGCACTGGTAACTCATGCCTTTGCCTTCTGTTGCCCCTCAATCCTCAACCATCTTCCCTTCCTTCTGTGTTCTTCTCCATTCCTGACCCCCATTTGCTGAAAGTTACATAAGTTGCGTACAATAAATAAAAAATATTAAGCATTTTTATGGAAAAGCCATTGATCTCTGGTGTCACTTTTATCGGAAATGAAAAGCAGTCCCGATAATAGGAATTATGATGTGATTCCAAGTAAATGGCCATGCACTTGAGCTTCCCTGTCTTCAATAAAATGGAGGACTAAAAAACAAAAACAAACAAACAAACAAAACGGAGGACTGATGGCGGTAAATGAACCATTTTGTTGGCCTCTCTACTCTTGTTGAAAGTAGGATGGCAGCATTCCCTGACTGGGCTGCAGCAGAAGGGAAGGCTGGGACTGTTAGGAGTGAGGGGACCTATTTAAGGCCACTGATGGGACTCACAGGATATACTTCTCCCCAAACATCTCACTTCTCTGGCCAGCAACATTCTGGGGACTCTGACTGGAGGCTCTTCTAACTTAAATGCTGCATGTCTACAGCATCAGGTCGACCTGATGTATATCTCCAAGAGCCTACTGAGACCACGCAGCTAACACAGAGACTTGCTTTGGTTGTCCCAAACCATCTCCTGGAAGCCGTGCTCAGTTCGGTTGGAGTGCTTAGGTCAAACAAATACAGAAGTAAGAAAACATTCAGAAAAATGGTAGGTGGCAGAGCAGTTGTAAAGCCTGGAAAAGGCCAGTATTTGCTTTATTTCCACTGAGCTCATTACTTGCTCTGAGCAGGTTAGCCAGGAAGGGAAGATAAACACACTTTAGTTAATAATTCCTATAAGAAGCCCACAGAATGTCTTCTCTGATTTACCATTGTATGGCTGGAGAAAGCACAATGTCCCCTTTGCTTGTATTTCTTCCAGATCAAGTTTGAAGTCAGTGGACAGCTCAGCACGTGGGTGAACAGTGAGGGCTTGTTTTGTTTTGTTTTCACATCTTCCTCAGGTTAAGAAAGTGAAATGTGTGTGAGACACGTTCAGGAAAGGAGAATATTATTTGGGCCTCATCTCTTCATGCAAGTTTAGATCAAATGGAAATGTTTCCTGATTCAATATTTGCTGCCTAAAACTGATTTTCTTATTTCCAGCTTGGGAGTTAAAAAGCAGGAAGGAAGGTGTCCATATTTTTTGGTACCATAGTGCCCTAGATTGACCCTCATGATTCATTCACCAAATAAATAAAATCCCTCTAAGAGCTGGTTGAAGACAGTCCTTGGACCGACTCATTCTCCTCATGTGGCCGAGCAGTGGGACATCCTTTGTTTATGTACCTTAATCTTAAATGCAAACGTTCTGATTGCATTAACCTTAAAAGATATAGGGGGGCGACAGGCTGGTAGGGGAAGAACAAGGGAGAAAGGGAGGGAGGGTAGAGGAGGAAGACAGTGGTAGGGTTTTCATTTAAAATTAATCAACAACTTTTTAAAATGGCTGTGCCATGGGAATAAATAGTAAACCATAAGTGGCGAGGCTAAAATAAGTTTGGTTATATTTCAAAGAGGGAATTACCGTATGCGTTGTCTGTGAGGCATTATAAAATGCACACTGAGAGCCTTCTGTTGGAGACATCTGCACTCCCTGGTCCCCACATTGACCACGTGCATTGGTAGTACAGATGGTAAAGGTTACAGGTAATAAAGTGAAATTCATCTCTATATGAAAACGTCTTATCCATATGAAGCCTATTTCTGTGTGAGCATAATTGAAAATAAGTAAAATTTAAAAATATGAGCCTCAGTCTCAGAATTCTATTCTCGGTTACTGTTGGTCAGTCACTAACGAATGCCCCATCTCCAAAATAGGACAATGTCACTAGTAATTATGGTTGACTTTAAAGAAATGTTAGTGTGTCAGTAAAATTTTTTTGTAAGCACCTGTTTTACCAAGGAGGTAGCTGGTATTAAAACCTTTTTCCTTGGAAAAGTATTGAACTTTGGGATATTAGACAAAAACATACAGAAGTTGAAAAGAAACATAGCTCTTTCTTGTTGATTTTTTCCCATTTCAGTATACTTCTCAACTGTACAAAATTATTAACAGGGCAACATTGTGGCAAATCTTACATTAGGGGAAAAGAGTTCCACAATGAGCACGGATGGTTATATGAAATTATTATCCATCACAGTTTTGCTTTTTTCAGGCATAAAATAATTTTTTTTTAAGATTTTATTTATGTGAGAAAGAGGGAGAGAGAGAGAGCACAAGCAGGGTGAGGGGCAAAGGAGAGGCAGGCTCCCCTGCTGAGCAGGAAGCCCAACAAGGCTCGATCCCAGGACCCCAGGACCATGAGCTGAGCTGAAGGCAGATGCTTAACCGACACAGCCATCAAGGCATCCCTAAAATAATGTTTTAAAGAAAGTTTATTTATGTTAATAGGAAATATGTTTCTGGCTAATGGCTTACTGTTTTAAACTCAGACCCTAAATACTAACAAAGAAACAAACTCATTAAAAACACACAGAATAATTATGTTGGAGAGCAAAGGTAAAGGATCCATCAAAGGAAATGACAGTTATCCTTGGAGAACCAGTTAACAACAGGTGTGCCTGCAAAACAGTGTTGCCAAAGCATCCCTACTTAAGAAGAACCCGAAGTTGTACATGTTTTGTAAACATCTTGTAAACACTTTTGTAATCATCTGTAAATCCTAGTAGGGGCCCCAATGCAGGGAGGTGAAATGCACCCAGCTGGGGTGGGAAGACAGTCACATGGACATAGTGAAGGAAAGTAAGCAGAGGGCTGCAGAGAAAAGATGAAGAAAGAATGAGAAAAAGGCCAGCACAGACACCTGCCTTTTCATCACATCTCAAAGTCTTTAAACTTTCCTGCAAGGATGGAGTTCAACACTTGTATCCACACCTAATACAGATTATATTTTGCTTTATATAGACATTAGGTAATTACACAGTAATTATGGGAGCAGAGCACCATTAATGTTCCTGTGGAATCTGTGCCCAAACCTTCAAGAATATCCACATTTTTAAGTAGACAAATATCTGTTCAAGCTCCTGGCTTTTGCTGAATCACATGAGTTGAAGAGTCATGTGACTCATATGAAATTGTATTTTCAATGTTCATTGTAGTTTTATTGTTCATTTTGTCACACCGTGGAATTTTTGTGAAAGGATGAATTGGTAATAAACCATAAAACCAATTTGAGGAGCAGGTGCTGGGCCTTTGACCGAATCTCTTCCTCTGCAGGGTGTGCTGTTCAAATTATCCCCCAGCCAAATCAGATGTCCATATCATGAACTCATGCTGCTGATAGTAAATGATTTCAGCGGTCATTTCCAAAATGTCAAAGAATCCTAGTGCTTTGTGTATGGCAGCGTGAGGTCGGTCCTCAAAAAAATCAGTGCTGTCTTTATAATGTTCGTTTTAAAAAGGCAGATTTTATTGCCTCTAGACGGCAATTTGGCAATAATCTCTAAACTTCAAAAGTTTTTATATTATGTAATCTAAGAATTTATCCTCAAGGGTACACTCTGTCTTTAAGTATGCTTATGATATTGTTGAAAATCATACAGAAGAATCAAAAAGAGGGGCACCTGGGTAGCTCTCTCAGTTGAGCATCTGATCAGGTCATGATCTCATGATCGTTGAGACTGAGCCTTGAGGCAGGCTCTGTGCTCAGCAGGGCGTCTGCTTGAGATTCTCTCTCCCTCAACCTCTGCCCCCCACCCCTGTTTTCTCTCTCTCTCTCTCAAATAAATAAAATCTTTAAAAAAATCGAAGGGAAACAAACACCTAAATGTCTCTTGTGGGCAAATAGATGATACTCCATTTGCTCCATGGAATATATATATATATATTCCACACATGAACTTTCAAATAAAACTAAATAGCTTGAAAATGTTCATGAATGATGTGGTTATCTTTGAGTGTTGGGCTTATTGGAGATAATTATTTATTGTCTGTGTGATTTTCCACACTATCCACGATAAACATATATTACCGTGTAGGTCAAAGATTAAAGAGACTAACAAAAATTCTATTTTACAGAATTTGCAGACCAGTGGGGACATCATCTGTCTTAACATGGCTGCTTCTCCTCTGCGTGTAACCTGTGCCCCTGGCACAGCCCATGGTGAGAGAGTCAGAGCCCCAGAGGTAGGGCTTGGTCCACAGATCAGCATTTGGCAACAGCAGAATCAACGTAGGCAAAGAGTTTATACAATTCAAACACAGACCCAGTGGAGCTGGGATTGCTGTGCTGAGGAAAGTCCTATGCGAAGCACATTAGGAGTGATTTGAAAAGATGAAACTCCTAAGAATTACAGCAGCAAGCTACGCAAAGCTGAGTGATCATTTTTGCTCCTTTTCTATGGTTTGTGAATTATTGCAAGTTCCGGTGAGGGCGATTCAGTGACCTTCTCTGCTGCTTGTGTCTGCTATCAGCAACTTATAAGTGACTGCAGATTTAATTCCAGCTATAGCACTTCTACGAGGAAGATTCTTATTTTAAACCTCATCTCTACTCGGGAAATGAAAGGGTTTTTCTTCTCCTAAAAGACTCCAAGTCTTCGGCAAGCAGATGCCGGCCGAGATCACTGAGGAGCAGGGGAAGGAGACTTTAGCAGAGAAACACGGTTGACTCAACCCACCTGCTGGGAAGGTAACTAGGCCTCCGCCAGCTGTTCAGCAAGTCCAGCTTTCAATGATAAATACGAGGAGCAGTTCAATTATGGAATATGGGGCACTCAGGACTTTCAGTATTTCTATATTTAGCTGTTTTTTGTTTGTTGGGCTCTACAAGACTGTCTTAGGGGAGTACTACCTTCCTGTGGACTAGCTGATCACCCAGAATATGCATTTCAGCATAACCTCCTATGTTCTTCTCATCCTTAAATATGCAGCAATTCTCAGGAACTTTCGTTCCTTGGGAAAATTGCTATCAACCGGAAGGTTTAAGAAACATAACTTAAAACTTTGCAGGATATTCCTTTACTGACTGCCCTCTTTGAACTGAGTTCCCCCTATTATTTCCTAACAGAGAAGTTTTATTGGACAAACATTTATGGAGAACTCACCGGGTGTCACTCTCTGTCCTCAAAAGTTTGCCAGTGTTCACATGCTCAATCCTCTTGAAGATGCTCTCAGGTAAGTGCAGTCCCATCCCCTAGGAAACCAACGCAGAGATGTTAGGTGCATTTGCTAAGGCCAGTTTTCTAGTAAATGGGAGAGTTGGGATTTGAATCCTTGCAGGCTGGCTTGCATAGACTTCGCTTTTAGGCATTACGTTATGTGATCTCTTACACTATTACATGTTTATTTTTTTTAAATTAAAAGTGAAGTCACTGAATCATTAGGGTAAGGTAGAGGATACTGTAGTAACTAATGACCTCAAAAACCTCGGTGGCTGGCAACCTCTAAAGTTTTTTTTTTTTTCACTCTTGCTCCTTGTACACTGCAGGGTGGCTGCGAATGTCCTCCCTGAGTTCTCCTCTGGGGCCCAGGATGAAAGAGCAGCTTCTCTCTGGGACATAAACCATGGGTCATTGTGGCAGAAACAGAAGAGATAGTGCATTGATTGGTGCTTCAGGTTCTCCAGGACATGATTCATGCTACTTTCTCCTGTATTTTGCTGGTCATGTTGTCACATGACAAAGCCTGCCATTAATGGGACTGGGAGTAAAGTCTTCCCCCAAGGAAGAGTATCAAACATTTGTAAGCAATCTATCACAGTGTCAATCACTTACTACAATTTTAGTGATAGATTTATTACTACTTTTATTATTAATCTACCTTATCCTATTTTTAGCCCCATGGCTTCATCTTCAGTGCCTCCGATAGTACGTATCTGGCACCTGCCAGGTGCCCCACATATACGTTGAATCGATGAGCAAATGCATACACTCAATGATAGCCAGGGGTGGGGCTGGCCAGAGTACAAACTTTGGTATCAAACAGTGCTCTCTAGTCCCCATTGTGCCCTAAAATTACTGTGGGATCTGGCACATCAGCCTTAATAAGCCTCAGTGTTCTCATCTTTAAAACAGGGATGATAATAGTGCTCATCTCATAAGGCTGTAACAATGATTAAGTGAGATAATGTTTGCCATCAGGGACCAAGGTACCACTTTTTTACTGCATATTACCCAATTAAATAATCCACCGAAGAAAGATGCAGTATTATTTTGTGGACCACAAAGGAGAGCGTTGCCAATTAAACAATTATATAACCACCTTTAAGGTGAACTCAACTTCAGAGATGGTAAATTGTCCCCCAAACGTGCATTTTTAGAATGAATGACGTTGCTGTATTAGAAATTAAGAAGCTTACACAAATATTTTGTTTTAAGGAAGCTAGTAATTTATGAATGGCCAGACTGTACTAGTGTTAGGGATTTTTCTCTACCTCTGATGTGTCAGACACCGTGACCTGTTCAGACCATAGCCATGCCCCTGCCCCTGCCTCCCCCTTTCATAATCCTGATTATGTTTTGGGAAAGAGATAAACTCTAGCCTCAGGGAGTCAATCATAAATTTCATTCAATTATGGTCTCATTCCCTTTGTTAGTGATTGGCTTAAAGACAGTAGTGTAACCTAATTCTAGCAAATCGGGCCTCAGAGAAAGTCTCCCTTCCACCTTCTGGGAAAATTGTTCTTCTCAATTAAGAGCCCCTCACATGAGGAAAGCCTCCCTTCTCTGCTGGCGGAGGAGTGTGGCATCTGGAACTGTGGCAGCCACGTGGTCACAATGTGGAGAGGAAACTCACAGGTGAAAGCTTCCAACTCAAATGCCATTCCTCACCTCATGTTTGCCCATTAGTTTCTAACACATTGAATGTTTCTGCTCTGAATTATTCTGATGGGAGCCAAATGGCAATTTTCTGTCATCATTTCTTCCCCATTTGTTATTGGGTGGCATTCCAAGAGAAGGAAGAGCTTTCTCAACCATCTATTCGTTTGTGTATCTGTTTCTTGATTTCTGTACACCCCTGTGGACTCAGGGGTTCTTATTTCATTCAATGTGTTATAATGTACTACCGTCACGATTTTTCTTGATGATCAAAATTACCCTAGATTCGACTAGTTGGGAGTCCCTTCAAGCTAGTTTCTCTCTTCTTTGGCACGTTCTCATCATTCTTTGAGAGTTTCCCTGCTTCCCAGCACAGCAACAAGTTCTAGGCTCATTCTGTTCATTTCCTAAGCCAGCCCCAGGATCACTCATTGCTCCAAGGATCCCCGGTTTCTTCCAGTAGAGGATGCTGTGTGGACACCAACCTCTGGACACTAGGTGTGCTCAGGGCTACCATGATACCAGGGCACTGAGCTAGGAAATCTCCACACACACACAGGTCCACTGCCTTAGTGGGTTTGGGCTACTATAACAAACTGCTATAGACTGGGTGACTTAAAGACAGCAGAATTTTACTGCTCACAGTCTGGAGGCTGGAGGTCTGAGATCAGGGTGCTGGTGTGCCTGGCAAGGATCCGCTTCCTGATCACAGACACCTCATCCTGTCCCCAAATGACAGAAGGATGAGGGAGCTCTGTGGGTTCTCTTTGATGAGATTTGATAGCACAAACCCTATTCAGGACGGCTCCACCTGAATGGAGCCTCAGGACCTAGTAGTCACCCAAAGGCCCCACCTCCTAACACCATCACACTGGAGGTTACGTGCCAACATATGAATTCCGGGGGACACAGATATTCAGACCATAGCACACACCTTTATTCCTATATTTATCCGTATGTACTGTGTTCAACATGCTGAGTGTCTGCCGATACTCCCCCCGCCATTCCAATGCCCCGTGATCTGCTCTGTCTTTCCCCCCTCCACATCCGCACCCCCTTCTCTGACAGTAAGAGACCCAGCACTCATTCCCTCAAACCCCTAGTTGTCACCCACTTTCTGATACCATCCGGCTGCTATCCCCTTGGCACACTGGCTCCAACCATCACGAGCCTGACAACTCTGGGCCACCCACTTTATTTGGGCTTTCCTAACGGCTTTTTGATGAAGAAAAGAAAAAAGGCAATAAATATTTATCTAAAGAACTTAAGAGAAAGGAAAAAGAAAGGGGGGGCGCTGGGGAAGAGGACGTAAGGAGAAATCTTTACATATATGATTCCATTTACATCTTAGTGTAGCTTTATTATTCCCTCCGTTTCATGGAGGTTGAGGTCTTGCTTAAGGTCACACCACTAGCCATCACTGAAGCTGGGATTAAACCCAGGGTGTGGACCCCTGGTCTGCAGACTCAAACACAATGGTCGACAGCCTTTTATCTGCCTGTCCTTGCCGTTATCTGCATCCTGCATTCAATGCATTAACTAGTCTATGGGCCTGCCCGCGTTGAATTGCTTAGCACCTCATGCAAGAAGAGTTTACTCCAAGTGCTAGAACGAATGTAAGCGGGGCATTGCATTATCACAGTTCCATGTGGTGTTATAATTACATCAGAATGTGGCTCGGCCACTGGCGCGTCGTATGCGCCACGCTGTCGCCATATTAGCAGATGGTGAGTCTTACTTTTATTAAGCATGACAATGCCCAGCAGGATCCATTTTCTCTGATTATCCTCAAATGGAGAAGAATATTAAAAGGCAGGATAATTAAAAATATATGCCCAAACAAAGGATGTGTCTACAATTCCTTTCCTAGTGCTTTGAAATAGTTCACATTTCTCAGCTGGCTCTCGTGCACAGAGCACTAAAAGGATGTCTTAAATTTAGACATATGTCTTCGTTCTGTTTAATGTGCCAGAACAAAAACATAGCTTGAGACCACCATGAATTGATGTCTAAGTGCTGGAACACTAGAGAACGCTCGTATTTCCACAGAGTTAATGTCATCATAGAGTTTGCGATTGCACTTTCCCCTGTGAGAACACAGCCTTCTATTTTTAATATTTCCTTCTCCCAGTTCTATGCCCATATTCTTCCTCGAGTCCACATAATGGTTTTCTTTTATTTGATGCAACTTCGGAGAATTCAAACCATACTCCCATTAGTCACAATGCTTTTATCGAGAGTAAGGGAACCATCCCAACCCGTACAAGGCAATGGGCCTAACAAATACGTTTTAAAGAATGAAAAAAGTTAGGTAAATTTACTGGAATATCTTCAGGTTTCAGTGACTTAAGGAGCCTTTAAAGAAAGCGAACACATAGGTTTGTATCAGACAAATACATGATTTTCCACATAGGGCATGCTAAATTTTTCCAGTGGATTGGCAGTTAGGATTTTGATCTAGATAATGTGGCAGCAAAAATTATTAGTAAAGAGATCCTACCACTCAGTCTTACCAGCTTGAGGTCATACTAATCATCTGGCCTCTAAATGCTGGACCATGAGATTCTCAAAGCTTAGGAAGGTTTCTTTAGGGGGTAGAGTCAAACTAGAATGTCTTCTGGGAGAAGAAACTTGAAATTATGTGAAACGCCGAAGCACTCAAGTGGATATACCTACTTTGAAATAGGAAAAAAAAAAACTGGGGACTTGATATTTATCTTAATGTATTTGGAAGACTGTCATATAATCAAGAGATTAAATTTTGGGCTGGGCCAAGCAGGTCTAAGTAGGAACTTGGACCTACAAATTAAATTCATGGAGACATAAAGTTAATTTCAATGTAAGGAAGGTCTTTCTTATGATGGAAGCTGCCCCTAAATAAAATAATCTGCCTAAAGAAGTGGAGATTCTTTATTATTAAAGGCATTCAAGAAGATATTTCCATTATCAGTGACATCATAGAGTAGTGCTTCTCAGAAGGTAATGTGCGGATAGGTCACTGAGAGTCTTGTTAAATGTGGATCCTGATTCTGTAGGTCTGGGATGGAGCCTGGTTTCTGCTCCTGGGTGATGCACATACTGTTGGACCACAGACCACTCTCTGAGTAACGTGGTCACAGAGGAAATTAAAGGAAAGAAAAATCTATTCCTAACATGCCATGGGTCTAAGGCTTATGCACATCGGTGTAGAAAGGTAATATAAACTTAATAGGAATAGGAGGAAAGTAAAAAGAAAATTAAAATCTAGACATCATCTTATTGCTACAGCTGGGAGTTCCAGAATAAAACTGGGCCCTGATGGAAATAAATACTCTTGGGACCAAAACAGGCCTCCAGCAAGGCAGCAGTCATCCTCAGGCGGGAGACGTTTGGCGAGAGCAAGGGAAACGTTCAGCATAGACAGTCACCCCAGTTGGGAAGAACCTCCAGGCAAGTCTATGCACTCACTCGTTTGCCATAAGGCAGCCGAGATGGTCCAGTTGGGCAGATGCTAAAACAAGGGAGTGAGGCTCAACGGCACATTTCTCCAAACAGCCTTCTGTCCTCAGTGGGGATGAACAGAGATAATGTAGAGCTCTGAAAACCTCGGCAGGAAGCTGCAAAAATCCTGGTCCCGGACGGACTCTCATCATCACTGGCCACTTGGTGGTACTCACTGCTGGTCCGAGAGGAATGGGGAGCCAAGGCTACCTGTGAAGTGTCTACCCAGAAACCAAGGGCAGATTTCTCTGTTACCTTATAGGACTGTGGACAGAACTGAAAGCCTTAGGAACACATATGCCTTGGACTAGCTGAAGAATCTTCAATTGCTCGTAATTATTGGGTCTATCAAAAATCTAATTTGAACCTTTAGATATGGTAAAAATGTAACAGGTGCTTTCCAAAAGCTCATGCTCTTTCCAGAACTTCGCTTTTATCCAAACTGGGGATTCTCGTATTCGTGTATACGCTCTTCTGTATTTATTTTTCCAATTTCCCATTTCAGTATGAGCCTCCACAAAAATGTGTGTTAACTTGGAAAGGGTGATTGAGTAACTCGTTACATTAGGGGTTTTCACAGATCCCTAGTGTCTCATTGAGGCTGAATTTGGCCATCAGCTCGGTCCAATGCGGAGCCTCAATCTCTTGGCATTAACACAAACCTCCTTTTCTTTTTCTTTTCCTTTAAAGTAGCATTTGAAATTTGCATGTTCAAATCAAACTCCTCAAGCTTTTCATTACAAATATGTGATAAGAAAATGTAAAGGAAAACTCCGTAGCTTCCTTAAACTGTCATCTTTGCAGAGAAGCAACATATTGATAGATTTGGTGCAATTCTATTCTCTCTCTCTCTTTTTTAAGATTATAGTTTTTTAAAGTAATCTCCACAGCCAACATGGGGCTCAAATTCACAGCCTCGAGACCGACAGTCGTATGCCCCGCGGGCTGAGCCAGCCGGCGATCCACTGTAGTTCTTCCCCTGATGACTGGATTAAAGTCAACGGCAACACTGGCTATTTGACTTCTTTGAAAGAACAGAACTGTTGCAGAGATGTCAACTGATACTGGGCTGTATTTCAGAATTACATTCAAGAGGCGTAATTTTAAGACAGGTATGTCTTAAATTTGGAGAGGTTTCAAGAAATAGTAGTGAAGATGAGTAAGTTTAGAAAATAAGACTGATAAGACTTTGGAAAGAGTCAACTTGCAGAAAAAGAAAGAATGAGAGAAATTTAAAATATTTTAAAGATTTTATTTATTTGACAGAGAGAAACACAGTGAGAGAGGGAACACAAGCAGAGGGAAATGACAGTGGGAGAAGCAGGCTTCTTGCCGAGCAAGGAGACCGATGTGGGGGGCTCAATCCCAGGACCCTGGGATCATGACCTGAGCTGAAGGCAGACGCTTAACGACTGAGCCACCCAGGCGCCCCGCAATTTAAAATATTTAAGGTATTTTTGTTACTATATGACATTTTCAAAAATTTGAAAGATCCTGAAAAGTATAAATGTAAAAAAAAAAAAAGCCTACTTTGTGTGTGTGTGTGTGTAATCCTGTGATAAAAACAAAAGAACGTGATCTGACTATTCAGCAAGGAAGATACAGATTAGTTATAAAGAAAAAAAAGCTCTTATAATGAACGTCTTTTTTTGCATGATTTTGTTTTTTGACACTGAGGACTAAAAGGTACAAAATTACTTTTAAAAGAAGATAATAAGTAGGATGACATTTTACCAGCCTGAAACTTACAGAAACCTGATTAACTTATATATTTACTTATATATATTCGGAATCCCCATTGTCAGCTCTCTGGTCCTAATTTAGTTACAATCTATGTATAGAAAGATCACGTGCCTGAGTTAGTTTGCCTTCTTTATACCAAATCTTAATATTTGGATCTGCTCTGGGTTGGGGGGGGTGGGTTGATAAAGTTACAATTCTTTATATCTTTGAGGTATGGTCCAAAAGTTCCTTGGCTTAAGTGCTTCTAGTAAAATCGTTAAAGAACTTACTGAGGTTTTTCTTTGAATGCTCTTTAACTGTTCTCACTTGAACACGTGACTCTATTTTAATGCAGCATTCTGGCCCTCAGCAGATCCGTCTGTTGCCAGGCAAGGAGGGCAGGAACGTGTTAATCATTAAGCTGGCAAATACATGCATTTTCTAGAAAGCCCTGTTGTAAAAATACTCACTTTCCAATGTTATAGTTTATACCTAGGTTCAAGAAAGGTGATGCGTAGGCCTTAAAACACTTAATCCATTGGCCTATGAGATGAGTTATTTTGAAATGTATATATTACCTATAATTCCAGATATATGTCAATTTTAGACATTTTTGTCAGCTACAGCATTGATCTAGAATGAGGGGGATGGCACAGATTCATTCATTAAGCCTAAAATTCAGATGTCTTTGGAGAAGGTTTAGATGTATGGCAAAATACGCTGGATACTTTTAGAAATTAGTTTAGAGCCAACAAGCAGAAACAAAAATACACAATGTTAAGTGGTTCAGTTAAAACTGAGCTAATGATGGTGATCTGATGGTTAAAAAAAAGTTTTTATTTGCATAAGGTTAAAATATCTATAGATCATCATATACAATGGCTTTCTTGAAGAACTTTCTTTGAACATGCATCTAGTTTAGAGTCCTACAATAATCCTATAACAGATTGATAGATCTTGAGGCTTCAGGGGCCTTATAATATAATCAGGGAAGTGGGACAGCCAGAGAAATTAGAATAAACAGCATTAGCCAGTAGATAGTGATGGAATGGGGATACGATCAACATGTTCTAAGGACTTACTATTTTGGAGCACTAAGTTATATTTTAAGAGGACAATATACAGGAAAAATATATGTTTTGGGGTAGAAGGAGGATACTGATGTTTTGAGAAGAAACTGATTCTATGTAACCTAGAAACACAGAGGCCTTAGAATGGCAGAAGCAAAAGTGGGAAATTATTATGTCTGTTGTCTTCCTGGATAGTCAGTTGGGTGGGTATGTTTCTATCATGTGACCTCTGCTCCCCAAACCACAGCTGACTGGATGACCGGTCAGGAGTTTTGAATGTATCAGGTTAGGAATAAAATATGTTCCCCAGACTTCAGTGCAGGTTACTCATTTCCAACTGGTGGGATCAAATTTGCTCATTTATCTTGCCTAGGCTTTGCTGATAAGCAGACCTGGGGGCTGGTGTGCCTTGGGCCAGTCCTTATGCCCCATTTAGCTATCCTAGTGTATCCAACCCTCTTCCTGTAATTAGAACAGGGATTCTGTTTGTTTCCATTTTTACAGGCTGTATTATCTTGTAAATCGGTTGCTTGCAAGTGTTAGTTACACTGGAGGGCTTGTTGAAACACTGGTGACTGGGCCTGGGCTTCAGTTTCTGACTCAGTGCCTGTAGGGTGGAGCTCAACAATTTGCGGTTCCCAGCAAGGGTGATGCTGCTGACCCAGGGAACTATACCTTCGAATCACTGTGATTTGCCTGGACTATCTTTGAAAATTCTCACAAGAGCCTCATGAGACAAGAATAATTATTTCCTCTATTTTACAGATGAAAAAGCATACTCGGATGTTAAAAGAAATGTGCTTCGAAATGCACAGGTTGGACAAGGCAGAGGTAAAGTCAGTTCACAGGTCATCTGATTCCAGAAGCAAAAGTCCTAACACGGCAGCCTTATAGCTTTGCTTGTGTCCTCAGTGTTGCTCTAGAACGAGGCATCCACCGACAGCTGGGACCTTTGGATCTTGCCTTGCTCTTGCTAACCGTCTTTTTTGACTCATTTAATAAATCTTCATCTTAAAATTTTGTACCTCAGCCATATTTAATTCTGCAACAATCCTGAAACACTTGCGTGGGATCTTTCAGCTGCCATCCCCAAGCCTGCTCTGCTGTTACGGGCTTTCCCCCTGCCCTTCAGTTGCTCCTCACACCTTCCCCTAACCACCTGGTCAGTTGTTGGGGTATCCAGCGATCCTGAGTCAGGCTACCTATGGTGTCAGAGTGCTGTGTCATGCATTATGGTGATTTGATTTCTTTGGAAAATGAAACAGTTTCATCCTCTTCAGCCTATCACAGATGAGTCTGATGATTATGAAACGGGGAAAGAAAAGGGTGAGAGTTAAAAAATATTAGTGGTCCTTTGGCTGTACCCAGCAAGAAGTTGCTTGGCTGATGGAGAGAGCTTTTTCAGTCTGTAAAACCAACCCTTTTTAACAAAGAGGAATCCATCAGACCATCATACTTAGGTTGGTACCATTGTTCCTGAAGATTATTTACTGTCCTGTCTTAGGTTTCTAGATGCATCAAGTTATTTGAATTTAGATTGGAATTTGGTTTTCCCAGTGTTTTTGTTGTTTGTAAATTGTGAATGAGTGCATGGATATCTACTTCGGGAAGATTTATTTGGCTAATATAATCAGCCCAGACAGTGGCTCATTTAGGAGTTTCTTTCCTCAAAGTAGATTAATGTATTGATTTTCTACTTTATAAATGATAATCCTATGATTATGTTATCATAAGTCAGTTTTCTAGAACATGATTTGTTATTACAAATCTACTAAATAGAAGAGCAGATTCTGTTCTTTGTGATAACCCCTTCCAACGATCTGCAACCCCATTAAGAAGCATCTAACTCTGGCAGTGAGCCTCAACCCTCAACCCTGGCTGTACATGAGAATTATCTGGGAAGCTGGTTTTTTGGTTTTTGCTTTTTTAAATATAGTTGTCTGGGCATCAGTGTAGGAAATTCTGGAGTGCGATCTGGACATTGCTCAAGCTCTCAAAGTGTTCCTAATGTGCACCCAGGGTTGGAATAACACCCATGTCCAAGATCACTGCTGCTTGTTCTGAAAACAGTAACAGGGCTTACTGGTGCTGGTAAAATTCTGGGTAGAGGAGATGTAAGCAATATTTATGTTTGTTGTCTTTTTTTTTTTTTTTCCTGCAGAGGACCCTGATTAATGCTTGTGTGTGTGTGTATGTGTGTGTGGTAAGATCAATCATTTTATGATAATGTAATTTAAAAAAAAATTTTCCATTAACAGGCAAGCAATTATGACTCATTATCGCCACCTGGTGGCATAAAGTATCATAGTCTACAGAAAACACAATAATAGGAAAAGACAATCTTAAATCTCAAAAATCCAAAGTAGCAATGTTGGCCGAAGAGTTGACAAGTGTTTACACGTGTCCTGTCTGGCTGGGGTTAACAAAAATCCACAATCCAGGCAAAGTATTGATCAGTTTCTTTTCTGATCTTGTTCCAAGACTAATTTTTATTTTACTTTTGAACTTAAAGCTGTCAACTAAGTAAAATAGGAAATGGTCTTTTCTTCCCCCTTTCTGCATGAAGGATTTCTCAAGTTTGGCTAAAGTCGATTGGCAGTGATCTGGAGGGATCTGAATGGGGTAAGAGTAACTGTGCTTTTCAGTTATCAAGAAGTGAGTGCATCAACCATGTGATAAAACATGCGTTAATCATGATTAACTTCAAAATTACCTGTTTCCAAGGATCACTTATCTATTACCAGTTGCCGATGTAAGCTGGAATAGTTACTTTAGAACTACCCACCAGGGGTGATGGTGTCAGAAGTGGCCATATTGGCATGCTTACATGCTCAAGTCACTAGCTGGGTCACTTTAATGAAATAATTTAAATGTTCTGAGTTTCAGTGTTTCTGAAAGTCAAATGGGGAGACTAGTTAGGTGAAATACACACCAATGCCTAGTCCATGTTAAATGGTAAATGAGTGAACGATCACTAATATAAGTGATAGAAGTCACCCATATTTGGGATGGGAATGGAGCAGGTAACATGAGCTTCTAAACAATTTATGTTTTGCTTGGATTCGTGATAGAGGATTCCCTAAGAGCATGAGCTCTGAAGTAGACTGCTGTGTTCAAATCCTGCCCACTCCGCTAATTAGCCTTGCCATCTCAGTTTAAGTTCTCTGTGCCTCAGTGTTTTTTTTTCCATCTGTAAAATGGGGGTGCTAATTACACTTACTTCCCTGTGTAATTATAACTACTAAGTATGTTATTATATAAAAATTGCTGAGAACAGGGCCTAATACAGGGAGCATTTTCAGTAAATGTTAGTTGGTGTGGTGGTTGCTTTTGCTGCTGTTCCTTTATTTACCAGGTACTGTGTTAGGTCCCAAGACACTGACTTTGTCTGAAATTGCTAAACAGCTTAGTAATATCGTGAAAAGAGAACATACTGAAAATATTAAATTGTATTTAAGTGCAGTGACAAAAGTAAACAAACATTTTTAACTGCATTACAATATGACTTTATTTTGACAAGAGAGTTTAGGCAGTCTTTTATTAGTTTACCATACTCTGCTTTTAGATGCAATGCATGGGTCTCACACTGAAATCACATTTGGGGTCTGCCCTTGCCATCTATTCTCTCCCTCCTCCTTTCCCCTCCCTGTCCTGCCTTATCTGCTGATAAATGCTTTTAAGCATAGTGGAGAGAAGGTAAGACGGATAGCTTTCTGGAGGAAAGAAGGAGCTATTTAGGCCATGAGAAACTCATAATTAGGCATCAGTAGTCTCTCCCTCATTTTCAAGTTCACATTTAATCCACAGTGACTAATAATCTAAGAAAGCATTAATATTTAATGAATTTCTATTAGTTTTTAAATTCTTTTAAGATCAACCTCAATCATTGTTGTTTGTTGTTGATACACCAGAAAACATTTCTTTGCCTAATGGGATCTACTTCAAATATGTGACCTTTAAATTTGTATGTTTACCTAATTAAAACAGAGCATGCATTAAATTATCTGTTTACAGATTCCAATTTAAAAATCTGCACAGAGTGAATAAAGGCTGGAATTTCACTTAAGGTCTTAGCACAACATTTTGTAATAATCTTCACATGTTCTAGAACACAGAAAAACCATAATCAGAGAACTAGTAACCGAAGAGGAAATGTTCTTGTTTTAATACATTCCATTACCTTTGATCAAAATATCACTCATAGTTTCCAGAATCAACTCATTCTCTTTACTGAGAATTCTTATGAATCATTCCAGCAGTTTGGCCAGTTCAGGACCTTAAGGATTCAGTTACCATTCCAGAGAGTTCATTCTTATTAACTCTTCTTGGTCTGAAATAGTAACTGTTACTTTTTTCTTCTCATGTACAGTTCAAGGAGAGAGACACATAGCTGTTCATATTTTTTTCCTTGCCTTGGACAGAAAACCATTAAAATATAAAAAGCTACAGGGGCGCCTGGGTGCCTCAGTTGATTAAGTCTCCAACTCCTGATTTCAGCTCAGGTCATGATCTCAGGGTCATGAGACTGAGCCCTGTTTTGGGCTCCTCTCTGGGCGTGGAGCCTCCTTAAGCCTCTGTCTTCCTCTCCTTCTGCCCCTCTCCACACACTTGTGTTCTCTCTCTCTATGTGTGTGTGTCTCTCTCTCTATATATGTATATACACACACACACTTTTACATATGTACATATACACATATATGTATATGTATATGTATATATATATATATAAAACTGTATACTCCCATCATGAGCTAAAGCCTCTATATGTTTTTATGTAACAGAAATATATGAAGGAAGGAAACTAGGCATTCTATGCTGATGGTAATAACTGCTATTCTTTTCTTTTTTCTTTTCTTTTTTTAAAAATTTTATTTATTTGACAGAGAGAGAGAGATCACAAGTAGGTAAAGAGGCAGGCAGAGAGAGAGGGGGAAGCAGGCTCCCTGCTGAGCAGAGAGCCGGATGTGGGGCTCGATCCCAGGACCCTGAGATCATGACCTGAGCTGAAGGCAGAGGCTTTAACCCACTGAACCACTCAGGCGCCCCAATAACTGCTATTATTTTCAAAGTAGCTTCATATTTATATGATTTTATCCTCATAAAAATACATTAGCAAACAGCTATTTAAACCCAAACTTTATAATTTTTTTCCTATAAAGTAGTCAAAGAACAGTGTGACAATTATTCATAGGTGCACTGAAAGAAACAGTAACATAAAGAATATGTTAGTAATACACTTATTATGGAAGGCATTTTAAAGGTTATGGTATATTATGCTGTACAAATACCTCATGCAAAATGACCCAGGGGTAAGTTGTTTACTTATCACTTGACTAATTGGTGTATTTTCTTATATCAGGTATTATTATGCTTATTTCATCCTGACAAGTAGATGTTCAGGGCTAAATATAATGCTCACAGTACTTAAATTAGCCTAGACATTTGCTTCTGGTTTATTTAAGAACATTTTAAGTTTTAATTTCTATTTTAGCAGTGCTACTCTGTATGTTTTAGGAGAAGGACTAGGAGGGGGAGGGGGAGGAGGACAGGTTGTCACCTCTAGCTCTCCTGGAAGCATATAATAATATAAGAGAATTATCTTTTAGAGTGGTCATAGTGGAGCTATGTACAGGATAGCAGATATCTTGGGAAGGTTTCTGTGATATAGGCTGATACACGTAGTAACTTCTTGCCAAGAGATTGAATTATATTAGAAAAACATGTGTTTTCAACCATCTTCCTATTCCAACCAGTAAAATGAATTAATTTGTGACCAATCAAAAGAAGTGAAATAAATAGTGGTTCTCAATTATTCTTCTTACATTAGTCTCAAGATTGACCAGCATATAGTGTGATACCTTATCTGCCCATTGAAATGAATCATTTGTAACGAGCATAAGAATCAGTTGTCCTATGAGGAAATAGACTAAAAACTGTATAAACTCTTTAGCACATTCAACAGATTCTCACCCCCCTTGACTCTTCTGCATTAAAGTTTAAAAGGGGAAAGTAGATATTCATTACTTATAGAAGTGTCTGAATAGATTTACCTAATTATCATGAATTTTGGATTCTTAGATTTTAGAAATGGAAAACATTTTAGCAATATTTTTGTCTGGCAGAAACATAGAAGAACAAGGGGACTCGAATAGAGTCTTTCAGGCTTGTGAATAATATCCTCTTGAGGCTAGGAATTTGAGTTTTTAATCCAATGCCCTGGTACACCACAGTCCCTGAATGTGGGCTCCACAGCAAATCGTGTCATATTCCTAAGCTTCTCTTTGCTGGTCTGTAAAAACATCATATTGACATAATGTGGCCATTGTGAGATAATGAATGGAAATTGCTTTGGACATAACTGGAATATGGTTAACACAAAATAATTTTCTAATTATTAAAAAAAAATTTTTTCAATGTCTTGTCCTAAACTCAGAAATTTTAGAGGGCTGTTCACTCTCTGTAGTGAGATATGCGTAGGTCCCTAGAGTGTAGATTTTTTTTGTACTGGATTAACAATTTGATATCTTGAAGGCAATGGGGACAAGTACTTATATATTGTTTATGAACTATTTTTTGAGAACCAGCAAAGATGAAATGCCTTCCATACACTAACTTAATTTCTCAGGCACACTCAATATGGATACATCAAAATAAGGACAAAATCCACCCAAATATTTTGACACAAAAATAAAATGATTATTATGACTTTTCCAGATGTCTTTTTATCTGGTAGATAAATGTTGTTGGGTCTCTGCTTCTTCAACTATACAGTAAAGAATTTTGACTGGTCAGCAAGGCCCTGCTCAGTTCTCAGACGAAGATGTTCTTGTCAGAGGGTTGGATAAGAATAATTTCTCTTAGGAATCCAGTCTCACACCTGCTGGCATTTTCTCATTTAGTCTTTCAAATTGATAGTGATAATACATTTTACAACTCAACAGTAGCCTGGGACAGATTTTCCCAGTCATGCAGCTGGGGTAGACCTTGAAACATTAGCCGTAAGTAGGGAGTAAGACAGTCACTTCCTTGTATGCTCAGTGTACAAGAAGTATGGGGGGGGTGTTGGGGTGCCTGGGGGGCTCAGTCAGTTAAGTTGCAGACTCTTGATCTCAGCTCAGGTCATGATCTCAGGGTCGTGAGTTCAAACCCCATATTGGGCTCCTTTGCATTGGACTCCGCACTGGGCATGGCACCTACTTAAAAAGAAAACAAATAATAGAAAGAATAGAGAGAAAGGGAAGGAAAGGAGGGAGGGAGGGAAAAGAAAGAAGGGAGGGAAGAAAGAAGTATCAGGGGACTTGGGAGAGCTGGGAGCAGCTTCATCATCAGAGTTCTTAATATTTGTCTGACTACTAGCGTAGAGAAACCCTCCATTGGCCAATCATTTCCCTTCCTCTTTAGCTCCATTTCCTGTCTCTCCTTCGCCCAGCCTCCACCCCGTAAACCTGGTCAGAAAGTCCACACGTCTGGGGCCTCAGTCCCTTCTATACTATTATTACATATAACAGAGTCAGAGTTAGTGTTACTGAGGACATATTCTGCCACAGATACTCTGCTAACCATTTTATAGACATTACAGTGCTGTCTCATGTTTTGCACATTAAATGACCACACGTCCCAGACTGTCACAAGCACTCCTATTTAACTCTACTGGCCCAGTGTCATTAATGATTGTGCCCCCCTTGTATTCTCAGAAATGATCCAATTAGGATACCAATGTTATGATCTTTATATATAGAGACTGCATCAGTTACCTACGGACATCGTAACAAATTAGCAGCTGACTTGGTGACTTAAAACAACAGAAATTTCTTCTCTCATGGTCCTGGAAGCCAGATATCTGAAATCAAGGTGTCAGGGTGTAGTGGGGCCATGCTTCCCCTGAAGTTCATAGGGAAGAACTCCTCCTCACTTCTTCCAGTGTCTGGTGGTGCTTGGCATCCTTGATTTGTGGTGGCATAACACCATCTCCACGTGGTTTTTGTCTCTGTGTCTTTCCTCTTCTGTTTGTTGTAAGGACACTGACCTTGGATTTTTGGCCTACCCTAATCCAAAAGGATCTTATTTCAAGATCCTTACCTTAATTATAGTGCAAAGACCTTTATTCCAAATTAAGTCACATTCCAATATTTTGGGCCAACTTATCTTTTGGGGGCTACAATTCAACCCGCTACACACACACACATTACTTCATATATATATTTTAAAGATTTTATTTATTTGTTTGACACAGAGAGAGATAGATCACAAGGAGGCAGAGAGGTGGGTGGAGAGAGAGGGGGAAGCATGCTCCCCGCTGAGCAGAGAGCCCAATGTGGGGCTCGATCCCAGGACCCTGAGATCATGACCTGAGCCGAAGGCAGAGGCTTTAACCCATTGAGCCACCCAGGTGCCCCATACTTCATATATATTTTAAATATATACTTTATAATCTAATTAAAATCTATTACATACATATGCATATGTATGTAATACATATAGATTTTTAGTTAGCATATTAAAATAATGTCTGCAAATTACCCATAAAACATAGCATGCATAATATTGTGTTTATATCTCCATATAGTAATTTTTTTTTTTTTTTTAAAGATTTTATTTATTTGACAGCGAGAAACACAGCGAGAGAGGGAACACAAGCAGAGGGAATGGTAGCGGGGAGAAGCAGGCTTCCTGCAGAGCAGAGAGTCCGATGCGGGGCTCGATCCCAGGACCCTGGGATCTGACCTGGGCCGAAGGCAGCCGCTTAACAACTGAGCCACCCAGGCGCCCCCATATAGTAATTTTTATTGACATTAAAGTCTGAAGCTGCTTGGTCAAACTAAAAGAGAGATAACAGAAAAAGTGTTAGAAAATGTAAATAATTTCTTATGCCTGTATGGGAATGATCAAATTCCAGGTGCTGAGCTGGGGACGCTTGGAGAATTAAAAAGACTCTCCCTTGTCTCCAGGGTATATCCATCCTGTTATAATAAGCCCTTTCAAGCTCAATACACATTAATAAATTCTTGTTAGGAGAATTAAAGAAAAGAGATAATCCTTTCTTAGTTGTAAATGCCTCATTCTGATTTATCAGCTCTCCCTACATCACAGAAAATACAGTTTTGGCTCAGAGATGTTGAGTTTTCATTCAAAGTTTATATCTAGACAACTGCAGAAGATCCTAGACCTGTTGCGAAACAGATGATCTGAAATACTATGTCTTTGATAATAATTAATAATTAGATAATTCTATTAGATGTAGTAATTGTATATAATACAGATACATTATAAGCAATATAGGTATAATGATAGGATATATATAATTATTAGAAAATTAGATAAGATTTCTAATAACAAAGTCAGTAACTTTTAATTAGTTTGTATATTACAATAATATACATTCATGGTTTTTAAAAAAAGTGGAAATGGTTCTAAGTGGAAATGGAAAGTGGAAATGGAAAGAGAAAAGTAATTCTTCTAGGTTTCCAGTTTGTCTAGAAAGAGCACCATGATTCTTAGGCAAATTAGAATTTTTCTACTCATGTTTAAGAATATGATAATGTAAAATACACACAAATATCCTTTTAATTTTACATAAATGAGATCAAACTTGCCATAATGTTCTGTAATTGTTTTTACTTACTACTGAAATAGCCTGTCATATAGATCTCCTTTATTCTTGCAACTGCTGCCTATTATGCATTTGTATGAATTTCTAAATGTAATTTATTTAGATGGCTTTTGTAAACAATGCTTCAGTGTATTGGTACACATATCTGAAAATGTGTGTCTTAAAGCTTAAGCATGAATTCTCTGAGGTAGAAATCCTTTTTCAAGGTCATGCTTATTTTGAACATTGAAATATTCAAAGACTCTGTCAAATAATGGTTATAATAGGACTTCGAAGCAAAAAAAAAAAATCAAAATTCCAACTACTGGTTCTGTTTATGCCTTTTAGAAGAACAAAAAATAAGTATTTTTCTTCATCAATGTAACATACATTCAAATAGTTTTTAAAAGCCCCGTCTAAATATGTTCCTCTGAATGTAAAACATTTTCAATTATTATAGCTAGTTATCTTTGAAATCGTTTCTAGAATATTTCCCTTCCCACTCATAATCCTTTTTAGGTTATTATTGTCTTTGCTTTAACTTTCTATTTAAAAGTTGTCTTTCTTTTAACTGTGATGCTTTCTCCAAGTACAGTCTTGTGGAAAACAGCTAGAGATCCCACCTGGGATTCACATGGCCCATGGAGCAGCCAGTCTATGTCCTCATCTCATCTCTCAGTGTGGAACAAGACACTGTTTCATTTGATGTATTTGTTCTTTGTTGGAATGAACGGAAGATACTTTCTATAATGGCCCAGCCATACTTTTGAATTACTTTAGACAGAAATTGTTAATGAGTATATGCTATGTTTTAATAACATTTTTAAAATTTATTTTTATTTTTTTTCTAAAAGGGTCATGGACCCCATTTAATAGTCGGAACTTTAATAGTATTTTTGGGGGGCAATAACATAGTTCTTACTTCTCCATAGTTTCCGTAATTTATCAATTCCCTTTTCAGAAGCTGAGAACCAGTTTAGAAGACTAGAATCTAGTTTTTTCCATGATTTCTCAAAGATTTCTCCAGGATCACCAAGTATGGCTCCAAGATCATATGAGGCAAGCACCCTGAGATGAACTAATCTGGATCTCCATTCTAAATGTTTTGGAGTTAGACTAGGCATTCTCCCACTATCTTTTCTGCTAACTCAGCTTTCAATTACCTCTGAATGATGTTTTCTAGACCTTTTTGGATTTGAAGATTCTTTTCTGGAGAGGTCAAAAAGTTTCATCATCTCCCCCCTCTTCTGTATACTAATATATACCATCTTCTGGAGACAGGTTCACTCCTATAATTACAGTATGAGTTTTATTTGAATTTTTAAAATTCTGCTTTTTAAAATCTAAGGCTTCATAGAATCATGGTAGCGTTTTCATCAAGAAGGTTGTGCAGTCTTCATATGAACATGTGAGCAAAATCAGAAATTTCTGATCAATTCCTATGTTTCTGATTATTCAGATGGATCAGGAGGACGTTATGGCCTCCGCAGTTGGATGTTTCAAGATTCGCCTTACATTTGACCTGTGATTCTTTAGGAAAAACACTGGGGACAAAAAATATGGGTATTTGTTTACAGGACCACTCGCCCCAGGTCTCCAGACAGTGCAGCTGTGGTAGCAGGATGACTACTCCCCTAAGTTTACTCCTTTGACTATACATGACTAGTGCTCCTAGAACTAGAAACAGACGAGAAGTCAATGATTTAAGAAGATGTAGCAATTGAACTAAAACCACAGGAAACTTAAAGTCTGTGGTATGTTAGAGGTGTTGGGGGACTTTTTACATCTGTTGTATGACCTTGCAAGCCCCTTGGCAGCACTTCAAACTTTACCACCAAAGTCTACAAACTTCAGAGAAGAATGAAGATAACCAGATTCTGGGATGTCTTAAAGGGTTAGCTGGACCTAGCCCACTGTAAGCATTCAATTTTGACATCTAGAGTTTTTATCTTGAGAAATGATTCAGTTTTACTTTCTATAGTGTGCTATTTTTGTTGTTTTAGTATGTTAAGAAGTCTAATTAAGCCTGTGAGTTTCCCTTTCAAACCTCTCAATAAAACTCACACTCCTGGAATGTGTTCCATCCTCTCAAAGCACTATGATACACTATTCATGTATAATCAACAATTAACTGCACGCATCATAAGTGGAGAGTTTCATGTTTTGACTCACATATACCTTCGCAAAACCATCACAACCAATATAATAAACACACCCACCACTCAGAAGCATTCATGTGCCTTTGCAATTCCTCCCTCCCAGCCCTGTGCACCTCACCCCACAGGCAACCACTGATCCACTCTCTGTTGCTCTGGATTAGTCAGTATTTCTAGAATTTTATGTAAGTGAAATCAGTGTGTGCTCTTTTCTGTCTTTTCACTCTACATAATGATTTTCAGATTTGTCCATGTTATAGCATGAATAGTTTATTCCTTTTTATCACTGAGTATTATTCCGTTATATGGATATACCACATAGTAGAATGATAACATTCTAATGATAGAAATTTGGGTTACAGTTTTGGGATATTACAAATAAAGCTTCTGTGAACACGAATGTGCAAGTCTTTACATGAACATATGTTCTATATTTATACTGGGGCTTTGTAACAACCAGCATACACATACCCTTGATGAGAAGCATGGCCTTAAGATTCTCCCCAGGGTATGCTTCCTGGAGTATGGGCTTTGTGCGTGGCCTGTGTTCAGTCCATATATTTTTAAATGAATAAATATATGAATAAGGATGTTGGGAAAAATAGAAATGTGCATCATACAAAGAAAATGACTCTCAATTGATTCAGGAAATTTTAACACTAACTTCTATCTCATGGTGTAGCAGTAAGCAAGTTACTTAATCTCTTACACCTTAGCCCACTTATCCAAAAAAGGGATAATATGATCCTTTTGCTACAATACTAAAGTCTTCAAATCTCTGAAAATTAAGAGGTTTTTGATACTCTTTGGTGGTAGAACTTGACCAAACCTGTACTGATTTATATGCAAAATCAGGCATGAAATGATTAGAATCTGCTTGTGGTTTTATTTATCCCATTTGGTGTAAGTATTCTGATATGTGGCTGCAAAAATATTAATGAATTTGATTATGGGTACCGGCCACAGGTCTCATTGGACTGTTATATAATGTACCTCATATGCATTGTATTATCCCTTAGTCGGGACTGCAAGCTCTCTACCTATCTATATTAGACCAAGATTTGGTTCTTGTTAACAGAAAACACACATAAAAATGGCTCAATTTATTTCTCTCTCTGCAAAAGCCCAGAAGAATAAGCAGTTCCAAGCTTTTATAACAGCTGCACGATGTCCGGGACCAGGGCTGCTTCTATCTTGTGATTCTGTGTTATGTGATATTTGATCCTGAAGTCATGTCATAGGTAAAATGGCTGCCTAAGCACCAACCCTTTCATCTGCTGTATAGTCAGCAAGAAGGGAGGGAGAGAAGGAGAAGACTAGGTGATGGCATCTAAGGACACTTCCCAGAAACTGGACACATTACATTGGTCAGTCACATGGGCATATCTGGCTCCAGGAAATGTAGGAAATAGGATCTTCATTTTAGATTGCTGTAAGTCCAGCTAACAATGGACGAAGGGAATAAAGAAGGGAATATCAGTCTTCGCCCTGCTGCCCTTCTACTTTATTGGTAATTGTGGTAGTAAGGAGAAATAATACACATGAAAGCACTTTGAATCAAAAATTCTATGTAACTATAGGTTTGATAACAAGGAGGATCTTAAACAGGGTACTTTTTAATTTTTACAGGTCATTTTGGTGGCTTCTAAGCATATCATTGGGATTATGTTGTAAATGGTGAGTGAATGTCAATTTCTAGTATTACTCAAAGACTTTCTTAATTATTATTATAATTTTTGCACATCTAGTAGGTTCTTTTCTTCCTTCCTTCCTTCCTTCCTTCCTTCCTTCCTTCTTTCCTTCTTTCTTTCTTTCTTTCTTTCTTTCTTTCTTTCTTTCTTTCTTTCTTTCTTTCTTTCTTTCTTTCTTTCTTTCTTTCTTCTCTCTTTCTCTCTTTCTCTCTCTCTTTCTTTCTCTCTCTTACTTTCTTCTTTTGGAAGTCCCTTGAACTTTTGGCATCTTTCCAGAAAGCTATAACACAAAGTTGAAACAGCTGTAGCTTCAAACATAGTTTTGTTCACTTTTTTTTCCCTTTACACTTTTCTGGGTCTTTTCTTCAAACTGTGAACCCGGTTACAACTCTGTGGCTAATAAATCTTATTCTCGCCCACGTGTGCAAATTCTATTATCATACTCCAAATATCCTTTATATTTTCATGGGATAACTCTTCAGTGCTTGCTACTGATTTGACATAATGAAAGACACAAGGCAATCTAATCTAGAGAAGAATGTAAGCGTCAGAATTAAATTCAGTTTTAGGTAGGTGATTGGTGGGAAGTACATTTCTGCAAGGTATATTTACTTGTGATAAATAGGTAAGCAATGCAGGCACAATTTATATCCCTCCCAATGCAGCAGAGGACTGGAAGTCTGTTTCTCTGCCCATAACTGGTTAAATGAGTTTCATTTAAGGGACAGGGACTGAGATGTCTAATTTTGTTGGGTGCAGGCCATATTTTTCAGCTCTATCTTGTCTTCAGTAAAGGTAATATCACATTTTACTCCCCATTGATTGTTGTACCTGTTTGCAAACCAGCTTAGAATTTGAAGAGGGAATGGGATGATTTAGGTCCTCAAATCCCTAGCAATACTCAATGTCAATTATCTGATAAGTGGATGAATGAAATTTAGATGTGAAATTTAAATCGGTTGAATGAGTAAGCAAGCCTGAGTGATAGGAAATGATAGGAAACTTGAACTGTAGATGTGTGGCAAATGTTTGTATGTTCCAAAAAACAGTATCTGAGATATGTTTAGGAAAAGAAGGGCATTTCTGTTCCAGTGAGGAAGGAGTCAGCAGTTGGCTTTGCGAATCTATGGGGAGATTGAATGCAGTGTCCCGATGGGTCTCTTTTAGGAGAGGGTGGGTTCGGGGCTGGTGTGTTAGGAGAAGCTCTATGATTCAATGTCAGGAGAATTCCCAGGATTTCAGCCTCTCTAGGTACAGAGCCTTCTAGGCTCCACAGTAAATCTGAATCTTGTTTTATAACAATGCTGGTAAGTGTTTATTTTGGTTGAAAAAAAAATTAGGAGATAAATGAGAGCTTGGATTGATTCCACATGATAAACATACCATTAGCAGAGCCCAAACTAGGATAAATACTGGACGGTACTTAGGAAGTGTAATCGGCCATGGGATCATGTCCAAGGGCTATCAGGGATCCCACGTCTGTCACATTGTACCCACCACGTCAGTCACTCTCTTTCACTGGGTGCTCTGTCGCGCAGGACAAAACAAGCCTTTTCCTAATGGGTTTGGGGAACCCAGTCTTGGTGGCTCCACAATGTCCACACAGATGCTCTAGCTAAAGAAGAAGAAAGACTCTGGGTTGCTGCCTTTATTTTATTCCATATATTACTAGTTTCCACCCAATGAAAGGGAAATATAACATTTCAGTTTTCCCTTTGGTTTTCATCATGAACAGACACATTCAGAGCTTTTACCAAGGCCGGTCCTTGGGAATATTGTGCTACAGCTGGTTTTTATTCTAGCTCCTAGGTGGCCCTGCTGAAACACAGTTTTTTTCTTTAGATGCATGGATATTTGGTTGGAAAGTGTAAGTAAACTGAAGGGCTTCTAGTTTGCCTGACTAAATCGGTATTAATTTAAAACATTAGAAACTTACAACTCCATTAGACCACAGAAAGAAAATAAGCTTAATGTATTTTAGAACTAAATTTTCTTAAAATTTCCTAATTTTTCTCTTAGAAATTTTAGAGATAATCAGATGGAACGTCTTCATCCTCCAGACAAGGAAACTAGGTGGCAGGGATGTTAAAGCCATATTCGTATTATCATAAGGCTGTCCAGCATCAGGACTAGGATTTAAACCCAGTTCCCTGAGAGTTCCTTCATGCCACGTTCTGTACTGGGTGTTATATGCAACTAATGGATCACTGAACACTACATCAAAAAGTAATGGTGGGGGCGCCTTGGTGGCTCAGTGGGCTAAAGCCTCTGCCTTCGGCTCAGGTCATGATCTCAGGTCCTGGGATCGAGCCCCGTATTTGGCTCTCTGCTTGGCAGGGAGCCTGCTTCCCCTCTCCCTCTGCCTCTCTGCCTGCCTCTCTGCCCACTTGTGATCTGTCTCTTTCTGTCAAATAAATAAATAAAATCTTAAAAAAAAAAAAAACACAAAAAGTAATGGTGTACTATATATGTTGGCTAACTGAACATAATAAAAAAATAATAAAATAAAATAAAAACAAATAGTATGATTACTATGTGGTAGTCAACTGGCTGATGCAAATAAGGAAGTCTGTTATGGTAAATGTCACCAGTTGTGCTGTTAGAGATTAAGGGATGTCTCTCAGACAGTAACTCTTTGTGGGGTCCAGGAAGCAAGCTTTTTCTCTCCCTCTCCCCCCCGCTCTCTTTCTAAATACCCCTCCTATCCAGTGGCTTCCCAACTCCTCCATGCAAACCTCCTCTTCTCTGCAGAAAAGATGGTCGTGAAGATGCCAGTAAAAATGAATAAAGCAGCCAAGTTGCTGAGTGTTTGGGAATCTTGCTTTTATTAGCAACAACAACAGTAAAGTTTGTCTTATAGAAGGGTCTCAGGGACCTACCTCATCTTCTCTGATCTCAGAGCTGATACAAGCTCAAGTTGCCTGTGCAAACCTGTGTCCTTTCTTCCAAAGATAATAAGTAACAGACCCTGGCAGTGTCTGTTGAAAAGGGGAGAAAAGCTGCTGTCTGCCTCTGTGTTCCCTGGGGAGCGAGAGCTATTGTGAGTGAACAGACAGGCCATGTGCGGCAGCCCCACTCACAATGGCACATGCTACTGACAAGAGACACAGCATCAGCACTATGGCTCCTGCGCGGCTGCAGCTACTGAGACAAGTTGTGTAGACGTATAGTTGTTAGGACTTCAACGGGGATGCTGCATTCCAGTCATCAGTACCATACAGACATTTCCAGCGTGCACCCCTCACCCTAATCACACAGATTGTCAAGGCAGCTGAGGCACACTCTGGAAAGCAAGTTGCTGTCCTTTCTTTTATATATATATATAAGTATTTATATATTTATATTTATATATTTTCAAGATTTTATTTATTTATTTGACAGAGAGAGAGAGAGACCACAAGCAGGCAGACAGGCAGGCAGAGAGAGGGGGAAGCAGGCTCCCCACTGAGCAGAGAGCCCGATGCGGGGCTCGATCCCAGGACCCTAAGATCATGACCTGAGCCGAAGGCAGAGGCTTTAACCCACTGAGCCACCCAGGCGCCCCCAGTTGCTGTCCTTTCTATGGAATCCGTTATCTTCTTTTTCAGTTTTGTTTGACATTTGACTACAGTCAATGGAAGGAAAAGCAACATTTACTTTTAATTGCTGAAGGGAAGTGAGAATTTTAACATCTACAGATAAATGTAATGGGGACTATCTCTCATGTCTTTGGTGGAGTACGTTACACACTTGCAGTGCTTCTCAGCCTGGCGTGTTTAAATTCCGTGTGTGTGCCTGTGTGTGCACACAGGTATGCAGGTGCCCTTGCGTGTGTACAAAACAGAAACCTGGTAAAATTAGAATTTTAAACTAGCAGGGAACTGAAATACACCCTAGTCAGCGATTCCATCTAACAGTCATAGAAATTGAGACCTGTGGGGGATTAAAGATTTGAATGTTGGTGTCAGAATAAGAACAAAAGTCCACATTCTGTTGGTTTTTCATTCCGGTGCGTTGGTCTAGATTTCAAATTACAAGGAAGTTTATGAAACAGAAATTTAAAATGCAATGATAATGGAAGAACTTATGAGTGTCCGTAAAATAGCTTGAGTTATACTCTGAGTCATTAAGAGCTATTGGATTTTAATACAATTTTAATGTGAAATGGATTTTATGGAATTTAAAATTGTGGTATTTTAAATACTTCTCTCTAATGATGAGAATTTTAATCAACTAGAATAACTCATTCAGTGAATTCCTTGGTTAGCAGAAAACTCTAAAATTTAATCCCGTTTTACCTCCTTTTATACAGGTAAACCAAAGTGAGCTTCTTATACTGTATTATGGTTAATTTAGTCATTTTTACTCCTCATCTGAGGAAGAATGAAAAAAGCTTGCTTGTCTGTTTGTTTATCAAACAAATCGGTCTAGATTTTTGAATGGATACAATTCTTTAGGTAACGCATCTCTCACCTTACTGGTATGGACATAAATGGAACTGTTTTCCATTAGCAGGAAAATTTTTACATAAAGTTTCTAGCACATCCTACTTGAGAAGACTTCATGTTACCAGCGAAGTACTAAAAGCAAACTGAAGAAGGAAAAAGATAAAGCCAGACCTCGTGTCAGATGCTAATATGAAAGTCTGGGGTCCCAGGTAGCCTTTAAAAGGAAGCACATTTTGGTAAAAGGAAGAGACTTTCTATCAGCCTCCAAGTATTACCAAGTTTATTATACAGGCGACGACAACAATTAAGAGGAAGTGAACTTAAATCTTCAGTTGTCAAACTTCAACATGATAATTGGGCACTTGCTTAAAGTAGATTCATGGGCTCTATCTCAGAGATTCTTTTATTCTGGGTGAAGGCACAAAAATCTGCAGTTTTAACAAGGAGCTACGGGATGCTGACACAGATAATCAGGGGCCACACTTAAGAAACTCTAATTGAAGTTATAGCATTATAACAGTTATAGAGGAATTCAGGTTATACAGAAGAAAAAAATAGAGCCGATTTATGGCATAATGAATTCCCATGTGAAAAGATGGAGTTACTTTTGCAAAGTAATATTTTACAATAATCATAATAAGTGGCTTCTCATACAAAGGCTCTCCTACACAAATAATCCTAGAAAATCTGTAAACTCTAATCAGAATTTGGACATCCATGGCGTATGCTTATATACGAAAGGTGCTACACTAGAAAAGCTTCTCTAGCTCTGTGTAAGCCAGTTTCCTAAACTTAATCACACTCTTGTTTTTATTTAAGCAACATTCTTACTTATTTCTCCTGGAGTCTATTCTCAGAAAAACCACTCAGAGACACAACAGAGTAATAGAAAAATTTTAGCCGTTTGATTGGATGTGCAAGTACATCTGTTATCAAATGCCCGGCCCCTTTACTTAAAGGAGGATACAGGGCCTTTTGGGCTTCACTCAGGGACATTTTGTGGTTGTCACTGCTGTTGCCTGGGCTGAGTATTATTGCTTGAAAAATCTCCTCCATTACTAGGAAGCCCTATTTATATTTGCTTATTTTATCTCCTCTATGACTAGAAGTCCTTTTAGTTACAGGGGGCTGTGCTGAGTTATCCAATTTAACTATTGTGTGCCTATTTATATAAGTAGTTACAATCATTTAGTTCCCACTTTTGGACAGTCACAAAGTGACAGCAGAGAGAACAAAGAGTTGTCTGAAAAATTCCGAAAGCAATTTGAAACGTTTTCCCATTATGCCCTATGGTTCCCTGCCTGCTCCAGAATGAACAAACCATCTTCTGTCTCCATTACATGCTTCTGATAAGCACCCAGGTTCTGCTGGAGAAAGTCACAGAAGTAGAGATGGGCTCCACCATGAATTTGTGATCACCAACCTCAAGGAGCCCTTCTCACTCAGCTCTTACACACTCATCAGCGACCATTGAAAACATTCTCTCCTTTAAAAAAAATATTTATTTGTTTGTTTGTTTGTTTAGAGTGGAAGGAGGGGCAGAGGGAGAGAGAAACTCAGGCAATGTGGAGCCCAATGCGGGGCTCATTCTCAGGCCGCTACGATCATGACCTGAGCCAAAACCAAGAGTCAGATGCTTCACAGACTAAGTCACCCAGGCACCCACCAAAATTCTCTCCTTCTAACTAAAGTCTTCTCTTTTTTCCCTCATTGCAGTCTGAACCCCAATATCATGACCTACTTTATGAGAAAACAGAACCCATGAATTGGAAACTTCACAAAGCACAGAAATATTCTTAGATCTGCCCCCATACAGTCATTTTCATTTTTATTATAAGTCTTCCTCTTCCTCAAAAGGCTAATCCTTCTACATGCGCTTTGAATTCTTTCCTATCCCAGCTCCTAAGGTATCTTACAGATCCATGTCTTTCCTTCACTGTTTGTTTAGTATCTACTGTGAACAAGGCAATATTCTCAGTTCTAGAGATCTATCTGTAGGCAAATTAGATAACCATCCCTGCCTTTTTAAGAGTCATATTCTAGTGAAACATCATTCTTCACATTACAGATAATCCCTTCTTTCATCTGTACCTGCAATCTGTCTTCTCATCTGGATCCACCCCCTTGGTTTTTCTCCTTAAAAAAAGCAAAACCAAACAAGATAAAAATCTCTCTCTCTCTAGTTACGACCTTACCACACTCCTCCCTGCCATGGCCACGTTTCCTAAAAGACCTGCCTATACCTATTTAATTACCCACCCATCTTCTATTCACTCTTAATTCACTAAACTCTCATCTCTGCCTCCGTCATTTCCCATGAGTGGTTTTTACCTAAGGCAATAATGAGCTCTGATGTTGCTGTGATCCGGGAAACAATCTTCAGCCTCTGCGTTCTTTACTTCTGAGCAGCAGCTGACTCTGTCAGCTACTCCCCAAAACGCTAATTTTATATTGGTTTTTAGGATCATTGTCTCCCAGTTTTCTGTGTCTTTTCTAGGCACTTACCTTCTCTCTCTTTTTCAGGCTTATCTATCCATATATATAGAGAGAGGGATGTCCATATATCCCTCTCACCTGGATCCCTTTCTCTCCCACCCTTTGTAATGAACTCCTCTTAGTTTTCCATAGATTAGCTCAATGTTCACTTCCTCAAGGAGGCTTTCCACAAGCTTGCGTTAGGCTAGATCCCTTTTTATTATACCGTGTACTTCTCTTCTCTAGTACTTGCAGCTGGATGTCTATTCATGGGATTATTGGGTTCATGTCTTTCTCTCACTAAACAACAAGCTCCATAAAGTCAAGAACTACAAATGTTTGGCTCACCAGTTGTCAACAGCAGCTAGTACGTACTTGGCATTTTGAAAATATATTAAATAATTTTCAATCTTGTGACATATATATAAGACATTTTGTCAGCTAAGTAAGATACCAAAATATGTCAAGTCTTCAATGAATTCAAAATTCAGTGGCTTGGGGGCACCTGGGTGGCTCAGTGGTTTAAAGCCTCTGCCTTCGGCTCAGGTCGTGATCTCAGGGTCCTAGGATCAAGCCCCGCATCAGGCTCTCTGCTCAGCAGGGAGCCTGCTTCCCCCCTCTCTCTGCCTGCCTCTCTGCCTATTTGTGATATCTCTCCTCTCTGTCAAATAAATAAATAAAATCCTTTAAAAAAAATTCAGTGGCTTGAACTCATGCCAGTAGAAATCTAGGATTTCTGTTAGGAATGATTCAGGAAAATCTTTTAACCTCTACATACAGCTCCTGCCCCCATCCCCACACCATTTGAAAATTTCTATTTTCCATTCTTTGAATTATTTCTATAGTCCAGTATTTTAAAAAACATTGTGGAGGTTATAGGTAACAAATGTTTTTTTCAAATTGAATCTTAGGAGAAGTCTATGATATTCCCCAGGGAAATGTGGAGTTATTGGAGAAAGGGTCTCCAGGGCTCTGAAGGGCCAAGGCATATAATAATTGCCCTAAGCATTTCTTTTCTTTAGATCCTCATCATTTAATTTTTTTTACTCCATATTATTGAAATTATAAATTATTCCTGGACTAAAGAGCTGTCCTGATAAGGCTTGCCACACCCCACTATGCTAGGTTACATACTTAGAAATGCATGACATATATGTATATATTTAATAATTATGTGAGAGAATTATATGACAAACAGAGTTTGGTTAAGTGCCTGAGGTTAAGCAAGAAGCAGGGAACCCCAAACTAATTTCTAGCTGAAATTTCAATACTCTTCTTTGCTTCTGGGGTTAGGAACAGCATGTACAAAGCATTCTTCTGACTACTTTGTAGAGTTAAACATCCACACACAGTAAGGCAAGTCACTCTACATGCCACATTCATAGCAGAGGGACCAGGTTCCATAGAAGTTTAGATTAGAGAGGAATCCTGGCTACCTGCCAAAGATCTAGGAAAAGCAGTAAAATTGATTTTAATACTGAATATTTCCCACGATTTTTAGAAAGACAGAACTTTTCCCTGTCACAGAAACAATATAAACTCTTTGTAGAAAATTTCAAGCAAAAGCACACATGTGCAATTCTACTAGATAAGAGTAACCAATGATCACATTTTTGTATATTTTTTACCAAAAGGGGTAATAGAGAATATTTTATCTTATTACTTGAAAGCATAAGTTTCCAGGTCAATTCTATTATATACTCTTCAGTGGCTATGTACATATCTTTTTTGCAGGTGAACCATGATTTATTTAAATAATCCTACAATGATAGGCACTGGTCTGCTACTGTCAATGATTACCATGATAAGCTACATGATCAAAAATTTAGGGGGGCCATGGCAGGGGAGGAAAGGCAGGGATGTTCAAAGTATTTAGCTGAGCTATAAAGTATGAGCTGAGTGGTGAGACATATGGAACTATATTTTTGCCAACAGCAAAGAGAAATGAAACGCAGTGTGGTGGACCGGAATCCATGGGTGTTTCTCAGACTGGACTGGATATAGGGTGAATACTTTGTATCAGCAGATGTCTCCACTTAGAGACGGCGGTACAGGAATATAGTCAGTAAGATGAGTAGCTGTAGATTCAAACTCCATGGATACAGCTCCTAACTTTTGTCACTTTGTCACTCGATCCTGGGCAAATAATTTCATTCCTCCGAGTTTCAGCTTCCTTGGATACAAAATGGGAATAATTATACATCTAGCTAGTAAGATTGGGATGATGCCTCTGAAGGACTTAGCATGGTACTTGGAACATAGTAAATGTGTAGCAAATATTCTCTAGTTATCATAATTTTGGAAGCCTCTGAAAAAACATAAAACAAAAAATTTGAAGTGCAAATACAAAAATCGTAGTAAACAGAGGTCTATACAGACTCCCAAGAAGAGGGTGACTTTTGTATGTTTGAAAACTTAAGATGACTAATTTTTTTTCCCCCATTAACTATGGCTCCTTTCCTCCAAGGGATGTTAAAGTCATCCTTACTCTCTCTGCTTATCTGCACACTCAGAGGCTGTGAATTTTTAGGCAGCGCCCACTCCACCCTCCACAAGCATTCAATGATAATCAAAACCACATCACACTTGGCTGGCCATCTCTTCTTTCTTTCAAAGACAAACAAATTAAGAGAGATTTAGTCAAATGGCAACATTAAAAAAAAAATAAATTATCCATGTATTTTTTTCAGATTTTTTCCTAATGAGAAAGATATGTTGAATATATGTTCAACATTTATGTGTTTTATTGAGATATAATTGACATTGCATTAGTTTTAGGTGTACATTTATTATTTGATAAATGTATATACTGCAAAATGATCACCATAACTCTAGTTAATATCCATCACCACACATAATTACATTTTTTCATTGTAATGAAAACTTTTAAGATCTGCTCTCTTAGCAACTTTCAAATAGGCAATTCAGTATTGTTATCTATAGTCACCATGCTATACATTTTATCTCTGGGATTTACTTATCTTATAATTGGAAGTGTACCAAAAGTACAAAAGGCAATGCACTTGACCAGAAACCTATCTTTGGAAATATCTGCACTTCAGTGAACACACTTGTACTTTTCTCATGTTAATACTGTAAAGGAAAAATCTATATGAAGAACAGAAAAATGAAAGGTTCGAAGTCCTGCCATATTAAAGGCATATTCACAGTAGTGAAAGTGACGCACACAGAACTAATTGCTGCACAAGGAATCTACATAAACTTAGAGGTCAGAGGAGGATCAAGGCATAAATCATCATGTGTGTATCAACAGTCCTACTTCCTGCCTGATACAAGATCCTGCTAAGGAATATTAAAATGTTGTTGAAAGTTGAAGCAGGCTGTCTTAATGCTATCTCCACACCTAGTAGCTTAGATATTCCTTAGCACTCTGAACTTTAATTTTCTCATCTGTAGAAAGGAAACAATATAAGTAGATTTTGAGGGTTTTTGTTTGTTTGTTTTAGAATTAAAATAACGTGAATGGAATCCCTGAAATAGTTCCCTAAATATACCACATTTTCATGCATTTCTGCTTAATCACACTAGCAAAGCTAATATTAGGGATAGTATTTAGAGTAGTTTGCCTCCCTTATCCCTTTTGGAGGCACCTGGCTTAAGGTGAGCCAATAGGACCAAGGTGTAGCTGGAACACAGACACTGTAAATGTTTTTTGTCTGGGGCCCTTCCCCTTGGGACACAGACCATGTTCAAGTACAGGCAGTTGGCCTGTGGAAGGAAAGGAAGGAAGTGTTGTACAGGGAAAAGCTGAGATGAAGAAAAACCATGAGGTTCCTGACAGACTGAGGGCGAACAGGATACAATTCATGCTCTAACTGCTGGTGAACCTGCAGAACCTGCCCATGAAGGGCAGCTTCCTGCCCTCATGAGGTGCCCATCATGGTTTCATTCATGTATTGCTATACCACCAACACTCGGCAAAGAGTCATGATTAGGACTGATGTGGTCCTCACAGAACCTACAGAGAAATCTATGCTTTATTTAAGTAACATTTTTTTTTGTTTTCTTTTCTTTCTTTTTTTTTTCTTTTTTGAGAGAGAGTGCAAGCAAGGGGTGGAGGGGCAGAGAGAGCAGGAGAGACAGAATCTCAAGCAGACTCCTCGCTGAACCTGTGCCACTGAATGTGCCATTCAGTCCCACAACACTGAGATCATGACCTGAGCCAACACCAAGAGTCAGATGCTAAACTGACTGAGCTACCCAGGTGCCCCTCAGTAACATCTCTTTACTGATGACAACTTATGTGGATTTATGTGTGCGTGGCTTCTCAAACCAAAGTGATTAAAACCCAGGTTAAAGTTATAAAGTAAGTAACATCCATCTTATCCTCATAAAAATTCATTCTGAGGGCCTTATCATTTACTGTCTAAATGTGTACTGATCAATATTTCTCTTCAATGACGCATCTTAAGGGAATCTTTCTGGATTTTTCTGAACACTGGAGCTCTTTGCCCTTGGTGGTCCCATATATTTTCTTACCAGCTCCTCAACCTACCTTCATACCCCTCCATGATACACTCATGGGTTGGGATCAAGACAGAATTCGTGTAAAAATATATAACTTCTCTGGTCAGCTCTGTAAGTCACTACTAATATTCCCTCTGGTTCAAAGAGAGAAAGAAAAAGCAGAAGAGTATAAGAGAAACATTAAGATCTAAAGTTTGTTGTCTGATATTGTAGCCACTGGCTACATGTGGCTGTTCAAAGTTAAATTTGAAGGGTGAATGGTGGGAAACCAGAGGGGGAGATGAACCATGAGAGACTGTGGACTCTGAGCAACAAACTGAGGGTTTTGGAAGGGAGGGGGGTGGGGGGCTGGGCGAGCCTGGTGGTGGGTATTGAGGAGGGCACGTATTGCATGGAGCACTGGGTGTGGTGCACGAACAATAAATCTTGTAACACTGAAAAAGTAAAATAAACATATTTGGGGAAAAAAAAGAAAAAAAAAACAAATAAAAGTAAATACAGTTAAAAATTTACCTCTTCAGTGACCCTAGCCACACTTCATATGCTAAATACCACACATAGCCAATGGCTACCCGATAGGACAGTGTAGATTATAGAACATTTCTATCACTGCAAAATGTTCTATCAGATAGTGCTGCTATAGAGACAATATTACAAAGATACCCTTGTTCTGCATTTGTGTTCTGATTCACTTGAGGAATATTATAACACTGTCAGAAAACAGAGTATCAAAATATCATTATAATTAAAGATAAAGGTGAAACTGGAGGACACGAGTTGTATTTATGATCAAGCATACTGACCTATCCAGACCGGTCCATACAGACATGACAGAGCCCTGGGGAAAGGTAGATCTAATGAGGAAGAAAGGTCCAGCGAATTCATAAATAGCTAGTTCCCCCCCTTCCCCTGGAAAGAGACAGAGTACTGAGTCATTGGTCTTCTTTCCAATGGAAGAAAACAGGTATATAGAGATTATTTCCCTTAAAAAGAACATAAAAATAATATCCCTAAACTTCCCTTATCTACTATGAACTGGAAGGTCCCTGGGTCTCTCAGATGCGAGTTTCCTAATCTGTGCGTCTTGAGATTAAGATCCCCTCGGTTCTTGGAGTGGAGGATGAGGAAGCCACAGTGTGACTTGCATCTAAGCTGCTTCGTCCAGGGCTTCCAATCCTCCATGATTTATTCCAGCTTGCCGGAACAATCTGGTAGGTCATGGAAATGTTCTGGGTGCCACAGTGACAAAGGCCAAAAAGATAGCACTGAACCTCTTCCATGGAATCTGCAGGCCCTTTGTAGTCTATACCTCTCTCGAAGGGACCTTTAAAAACAACACCACCAACAACAAAGCTCCAGCACCTATGTCTTTGTGCACAAAGCTTCTATTTCAAAATAAAACTGATTTCTGAGAACTGACCATCTTGCATTGGGCCATATTTTATAGCTGACATATTTTGGTTTTATCTTCACTATTCTGAACAAACAAGAAATGAGTTTCAGTCTTTCTCGGTCCCACACAGTGGCTCACAGCAAACATTGCCACATATGTATTCTTTCACAAACCTCTTTCTGGATAACCACTTCCTTCTAAGAATCTGTAATGTGAACGACTTAAATTGTAAATTTAATTCCAAATACTCACTTATTTATTATATTATGGCACTTCTGAATTTATCATGTCATCTTTCCGTCTCTGTTCTAAACTACAACCTTTTTTTTTTTTTTAAAGATTTTATTTATTTATTTGACAGAGGGAGAGAGATCACAAGCAGGCAGAGAGGCAGGCAGAGAGAGAGGGGGAAGCAGGCTCCCTGCTCAGCAGAGAGCCCGACGCGGGGCTCGATCCCAGGACCCTGAGATCATGACCTGAGCCGAAGGCAGAGGCTTTAACCCACTGAGCCACCCAGGTGCCCTGGTATTTTAGATTTTAAAAGCAATTTAACAAGTATTTCTCCATGTTTAGAGACTGTGAGTGCGTGTTGAAGGTAGATCACATAGGTAAGCAGAATTCCTGTGTCAACACTGTCTACCACCTTGACCAGAGCCTTGGATGCCTGTTATTATTGCAGGTATTCTCTTTGTTATTATTACTGGACTTGTCCCATCTCTAAAGCTGCAAGGGATGTTTGGTCAGTTAGGATTCTTTAAACTATATGTCACACACACACACACACACACACACACACACCCTCAAAATGCCTTAATCAAAAAGGGAATTTATTAGGGGCACCTGGGTGGCTCAATGGGTTAAAGCCTCTGCCTTGGGCTCAGGTCATGATCTCGGGGTCCTGGGATCAAGCCCCGCATCGGGCTCTCTGCTCAGCAGGGAGCCTGCCTCCCCCCTCTCTCTCTGCCTGCCTCTCTGCCTACTTGTGTTCTCTCTCTCTCTCTTTCAAATAAAGAAATAAAATCTTAAAAAAAAAAAAGGGAATTTATTAGTTCATGTAACAAAAAAAATCCAAAGGGAGATCATAGGTTCAGCTTGATTAGAACTCAAAGGATGTACTGGGAACCAGATTTTATTATTCTCTAACAAGTGCCTGCTTCTGTGTATTGTTTTTGCACCAGTACACACTTTAGCCTATGGTGACAAGAGGGAGAAAGTAGCAGTGGCCTACACAAATGCAGTGCTAAACGTATCATCATGTTTCATTGACCTTATTGGGCCAGGGTCTCATCACTCAGGAAACCTACTGTGGGCTAAGTAATCAGAACAAAATTGGAGAAAAAAAAAATCAATGTCTTATGAACAGATTCTTTGGAAAGGTCAACAAACTTTATGAGCCTTAGTTAAACTGATGAGGACAAAAAGAGAAAGTCTAAATAATCAGTGTGAGAAATGAAAGGACAGCTCTCCAGACCCCACGAACATTAAAAGAATAAAAAGGAAGAGTTATGAACAAGTTAATGCCCTTAAATTTCATAACTTTGTGAAAATGGGCATCAGAGTTGCCATACCACTAGCCATTTTCTCAAATTATTGGTACACTCATTTATAAAGTTAAGAAACAAAGGTTCTCCTCTATATTCATAGGGGCAATGTGTGTTATGCTTGTGTTTCTCCCTTCTCCTTTCATGGACTATCTTTTATCAATATATAGTTCTTAAAAGAAAATATGTCTCATGTTCACTAACATCTGCCCTCAATGTTTCCTTTTTTTTCCCTTTTTTCCCAGAGACTTTTCAATAGACTGGTTTTCTATTTCTAAACACCAGAGGTTTATAGGTTTGTAGGGTTTGTAGGTTTGCAATAACCTACACAAAAGGATACCACAAAGAATCTCATTGATTGTGTATTAGGTGTCATTTTCTCAAGATTTCAAAGATTTTCCAAAACTTATAATAAGAAATGTATATGAACTAATGTTTCCTCTGTCCATAACTGCTGCCATCTTGCTTATGCTCATTTACTTGTCCTCCAGCTTCTCCCATTCTTTCCACTAGCTGCCAACAGCTCATGGAAAACTTTGTACTGTTTTATTTTGCAAAGCAAGCTATTTTAGTTCATAGAGTTACTTTGTAAGCTATCTATATCTATATATGCCATAAATAGGCTATCCAAAAATAGATTCTTTCCCTAAAAGGGATTCTGCCTTTCTCCTAATACAAGTTTTATCTCCTTTCTAGAACAAGGCTCAAGTTTTGTCTCCTTTCTAGAACAATCTCCCTTACTTTCTACATTATCACTGTTAGTAACTGAATGCTATTAACTTACCAAATATTTAACTACTCTGAGATAGGTTCTGTTATTATCCTCATGCTACTGATGAAAAAAATCAAGTAATCCCCCCCTAAAAAAAAATCCAGTCATTTTAAAGTAATTTCCATTTCCAAGATCATGTAGCTAGGTAGGGGCAGTGCTTACTATAGGAGAGTCTGTGCTCCTGACCACTTATGTCTAGACTCTACTATCTATACTATGGGGAAGCAAACTGCATTTTGTTTATTTGTATCTCTCACAGGACTTGGAACATAGTAACTGCTCTGTAGTAGTTCCAATAGTTTCTCAATTATGAAAAACTCCTAGCATTATAAACATATTTGTAATTGATTGAAAAATGATGAATGTGAAGAAGTAATTCTACTAATCAGTAAGACAGTATGCTTTAATCAGACAAGAAGTTAAACACATGTTAAATAGACACGTGAAATCTATTTATAGTTCCTTATTTTTCAAGTAATTTTACAGAGTAACTTTGGGAAAAGAACGTTCAAACTGAAACGGTCCACTTAGTTTTAGTTTACATTATGGAAAATGCATCAGATGAAATTAGCAATTGTCTGTTTTTATAGAGTAATTAGAAAGAACAGTTCTTTTTAGAAGTTGGAAACAATGAAAAGATTTTACTTAAAAGTGTTAAAAAATCCCCAGCTCTGCTCACTTAGTGGTTGAATATGTTTCTACACCTTGTTACATTACGTGGAATGCTACACCGTTACTTCCTTAGAGCCAGTATGTCAAGATGCCTTCTGACCAAGATGCCAACTGCTCTTGTAACACTGCCTCTGGTGTCTTTGTTTCATTCTTTTGAAAACTTAGACACATTGAGAGAGAGAGAGAGAGAGAGAGAGAGAGAGAGAGAGACAGAAAGAGAGAAAGAGAGAAAGAGAGAAAGAAAGAGAGAGAGAAAGAAAGAAAGAAAGAAAGAAAGAGAGAGAGAAAGAAAGAAAATCATTAGAACATTATGATAAAAGACAAACTCGAGATTAAAAGAATATATATATATTTTTAAACTTGTCCATGGGGCGCCTGGGTGGCTCATTCATTGAGTGTCTGCCTTCAACTCAGGTCATGATCCCGGAGTCCTGGGATCAGGTTCCCTGCTCAGCAGGAAGCCTGGTTCTCCCTCTGCCACTCCCCCTGCTTGTATTCCATCTCTCGCTGTCTCTTTCTCTGTCAAATAAATAATAATTTTCAAAAAAATTAAAAGATTTAAAAAATAAAACTTGCCCATAAAACAAACACGTTTTTCCAAGGAGGATATTTTAAAAGTCACGATTTCCTTTAGATAAGAATTTTGGAAGATTTTCATAGTTGTTTTTATCTTTCTCATGTTTTCATCCTTAGTGCTTTTTTAAAAAAAATTACTGATTACTGTATGTATTTATCCATGTATTCAACCAATAGTGACTGAACGTCTTCTGTATGTCCATCACTGACAGTTTAAAAGAGAAGATGGTGCATTAAGCAAGGAAGACAAAAGTTCCTAAGGGAGCTCACATCTGATGAGGAGAAGCAGACAGTAATAATAGAGACATATTACACATCTGGATAGATAGAATGACTGATAAATGATAGAATGATAGATAAAATGATAGATGATAGAATGATAGATGATAGATGGTCAACAGATAGAATGATAGATAGCTACAATTACAGATAGACAGAATGACAGACATGTAAGAAGAGCCGAGAAAAAAGGAACAGGGTTTTGAGGTAGAAATCAATTATCTGCTTTATATACAATGGTCCAAAATTCTCTCAAATGGTGAAAAACTGTGTTAAGATCTGAAATATGAGAAGGTCCTACTCTTAAAATAGCTAGTAGAAGAGCAGTCTAGGCAGAGGAAACAGCAAGTACGAAGGCCTTGATATAGGAAAGACCTTGGTATGTTGTAGGACTGGATAAGACCCAAGTGTGGTTAAGGAGAAAGGTCACAGTTCATATCAAGGGGCAGGTGGAGCTAGATCTTTTTTTTTTTTTTTTAAAGATTTTATTTATTTATTTGACAGAGAGAGAGAGAGATCACAAGTTAGCAGAGAGGCAGGCAGAGATAGAGGGGGAAGCAGGCTCCCCGCTGAGCAGAGAGCCCGATGTGGGGCTCAATCCCAGGACCCTAAGATCATGACCTGAGCCGAAGGCAGAGGCTTTAACGCACTGAGCCACCCAGGCACCCCAAGATCTTGCAAGGTTTTATAGGCTATGGTGAATTGTTTTGATTTAAGAATTTTGATAAGCAACTGAGGGGGGGTTTCAGTAGTGGAGTGACATGATATCCTCTAGGTTCTTTAAACAAAACAAATAAACAGACATAAAAATATCAATTTGGTAGCAGTATAGAGAACAGGTTTTTCAGGGAACAAGACTGGTGATGGGGAGACTATGCCACCAGTGATAATGGAGAGAACCAGTGTGGGAGAAGGGGGGTGAAGCCAGGGAATGGATTCAAGAAAACTTATAAGAACTGGCAGTGTTTGCCAGGGGACTGGGCATGATAGTGAGGGGATGAGCTGCACATGGTGAAGGACTGGCCCATGGGCCTGTGGATGGATGACATCTACCTAGATGGAGAAGCCTGGAGAAGCCATGCATTTCTTACGTGTTTGAGCAACCCTGACGGTTTTGCTTTGGTGAAAGACAAGGCCAGAGTCCTTGGTTTTTGTCTCCACTCTGCTTCTAAAGAGCTCTTTGACTTTGGCAAACACTTACTTTGTTTGATTCCTAGCGTTCCTATCTGTAAATTATAATATGCTGCCAGCGTGATTCTTACAAAGCCTTAATTTAATAATGTAACTATTGCTGTAAACCTTTCCTGGCTCCTACAGTGAGGGCATTGCTTCTTCCTGTGTCTTACGCTCCGTGAGCTCTAGATCGGTCCTGGATTTCTAGCTTCCACCCCCCACCACACCCATTCTCACTTTCTCTGCCTCAGCCTGCAAGACTACCTCCAGCCCCTAGTTCCCATCAGCTTCCTGCCACCAGGATGCTTGTACACACTGGTTTTCCTTTTTGGAAAGCTGACTTTTCCCTCCTTGAACTAGTGAACTTTTATCCAGGTTCAGATATGCATTAAACTGTCACCTCCTCAGGGAAACACTGTTGCCTTTACTAGATCAGATGCCTTTGATACGTTCTCAGAACTCTATGTGATTTTCTACCTCAGTACTTGCTGACAAACTTTGCATCTGTTTTTATGATCCTTTGACTAACTCCATTTCCTCCACAAGGACAGGAGCTCTGTGTGTTCTTCCTCAATATTGTATCACCTGCACTTAGATACGTGCCTACCTCGGGATAATGTTATTGAATCAATGAACTGTCGAATGAAAACTTGAGTCAAGGAGGCAGATCACATTACTGTTTATGTTCTTTTGAACCCTGGAAACACTAATTCTAAGTAAGAAAACAATTCTTTTGAATGCATGTGATTTCTGTCATTGTGCCATTTCCCACACACGGTTCCTCTGACCTGGAGTGTTCTCTGCTGGTAAAATTCTCTCTCTGGCTCCTTGAAAGGCGTCACCTTCACCACTAGATGCTCTCAGTGCTTTTTTCAGGGATTCTGAATGACATCATTATTATGGGATGAATCGTGTTTCCCCAGAAAACCATGTGTTAGAGTTCTAACTCTTAGTATCTGTGAACGTGGCTTTATTTGGAAACAGATTCTTGCAGATTTGGTCAAGCTAAGATGAGGTCATAAGTCTGGCTTTAATCCAAGATGGCTGGTATCTCTGTACAGTGAGGAAATTTGGACACAAAGACATGTGAAGATGGAGGCAAGGTCTGGGTTGATGCAATCACTTCAAGGAATGCCCAGCCCACCACCTGAAGCTAGGAAGGAGGCATGGAACAGAAACTTCTTCAGAGAATACACAAGGAAAACTAACCTTGTGTTAGAGCCAAAAACTGTGCTCTTGGACTTTGAATCCCAGAACTCTGAGAACATAAATGTGCACTGTTTTGAGCCAGTTTGTGTTGCTTTATTGCTTTATTACGGCATCCTAGGAAACTAATATGATGATCATGCAATTTCTTTTGCTCTCTGCTGGCATATCTTCTCTCCCCAAAAAAGTCTCTATCCACTCAAGGTCATTCTTATGTAGTCTAGGTGCCTATGTAATACTGACGTAAGTGATTGCTCTGTAGTTGATGCTAAATATAATGAATAAGGTTTATATTTTCTTAAGGCTTTAAAATATCTCTACTTTGGTTAATTCCTTTTCTCCAACCTTGTAAGATGTGATTTCTTCATTTAAGTAGAATAACTGAAATTTTGTTTATTGAAGAATCTGGCATAAATTTGAGGTATTTAAGGAGAAAATTATTAAGATGACTCAAGATGTCAGCAAAACATCAACAAATGTACTCTCCTAAGAAATCCAAAGAGGTCTTATTTTCATATATAAGAATTGCTCTGGGGTGACAGTCATGTGAATGAGGGTGATAGCTGCAATCTGTTCAATTTTAGGTTTTGTGTTCTGAAATTATCTCTTAAATGTTTTCCTTAGAATTTTAAAATACTGTAACATATGATTCTGCAACTTGCTTTTTTTTTCACTAAAAATCATATTTTTTGAGGTCTAATCATTTTGAGATAGATAAATCTAGTTCATTTCTATAATCATAGTATACTATTACTTAGAAAATTTTATACCCTCCCCCTATTGATGATATTTAGGTTATTTCCAATATTTTGCTATTAAATACAATGCTGCAGGGGTGCCTGAGTGGCTCAGTGGGTTAAGCCTCTGCCTTCGGCTCAGGTCATGATCTCAAGGTCCTGGGATCGAGCCCGGCATCGGGCTCTCAGCCTGGCATCTCTGCTCAGCGGGGAGCCTGTTTCCCCCTCTCTCTCTGCCTGCCTCTCTGCCTGTTTGTGATCTCTCTTTCTCAAATAAATAAATAAAATCTAAAAAATAAAAATAAAAAAAAATACAATGCTGCAATAAATGCTTTTGCTAGGTTACAAACAGAAGAAGAACTTCTGGTCTAGAGGGAATATACATTTTCAATCATACTAGATTCTGATAAATTGTCCTCTTTGTTTTTCTAAAAAATTGCATTCCCACCCACATAAGTCTTTCTGCCATGTCCTCCCTTAACCTTGCTATTAGTCTTACTAATTGAAACATATTTGGGGAATTAATCTTTGTCTTCTGCATATGTGGTAAACATGGCCTCCTGACCATTAATGCTTTACCTTTAAATATGTTTTTTAAGTTCAATGAACATAAAGTTTTATACCTTTTCTTAATGCTTTTTATTTTTGCATCTTGTTTCAGTAATTCTTTCTTACTTGAAGGTCATAAGGTTAGTTTCTGTTTTCTCCGAACTTTCTGGAGGTACATTCTTCTCATTGAAGAAAGGGTAGTCATAAACATAGGATTTTTTTTTTCTTACTAAGTCTCATTCCATTTTTTTCTGCTTCCTTTCAAAATTGTGTCTACACTCCGAATCTTATGGACACTTTGCTTGTTTCTGTCAAAGATGGAAAAATGTTAAGAGAGGAATATCCACAGGAGTAGGAGGATCCGAGGTTTATCTTGTCCCATGAACACAATTAGATAATAACTATCGAATCGTCTGAAATACCACAGAAATCGACCCAAAGACTGGCAGAACAAACTTTGCAACTAAAGGTTGAAGAAGGCAGGAAGTGTGTAGAAATGGTTTAGGGGAGAAATGGATCATTGGTGCTGCCGAGGGGAGGGAGTCATGGTCATGGAGAAGGGAGAGGGAGAGGAGCACACAGGGAAATCACAAAGGGAATGTTTCTCCAAGGCCAATGGCTTGGAAAGCAAGAGGGGATGAATTTCTTACTACCAGTGGGGCTTAAAGCCTGGAGTTTTAAAGGTCAGTGGGCTTGGCTGGGATAGAGCCCAGAGGGCACTGTCTTGCTCCTGGAGAGAAGGCAGGCAAACAACCTGGGGGCACACAGCATGAAAACAGTGATCTAAAGAACACCTGGGGCACACAGGGGGCAGATTATTCACTCTTCTCTCTAGGAACAAAGGGGATGGCCAACACCATTTCTCTCCCCTGCCCCTCAGCATAAACACAGAGGCACCTACGGGAAGCAATACGGTGCCAACACTTGCTGCCTAACTTGTTTACACCCCCATGTATTCTGGTGAAGTACATGCTTGCCTCAGTTGCAGCATGGCAGGCTCTTCGTCAGAAGGCAAGCACACACCCCCGCCAACACAACATTTCCCAAAAAGAGTTCTGGAGGGCCACAGTTCTGGTAGAGGTGGTGTCAGGTCTCATTTCACAAGCTGACCACAGCAAATCTAGTTAAAACTCACCACATTCATGCCAGGGACCAAACACTGCCCACAAAGGCAAGGAGAGTCCGTGCAGACAATGAGCCTGAAGGATAAAGCAGCCAAAACACAACAGCAGAGTAGACGTAACACACACTGGAGATACTCTACGAAGTGCCAGGCCCTGGGTACTACATGACCTCTTCTTCATAAGGCCATTACTTTCAGGAGCAGGAGACATAACTTGCTTTTCTAACACAGAGAAGGTAGAGACTTAGACAAAATGTGAAAACAGAGGAGTTTATCCCAAATTAAAGAAGAGGCTATGGCCACAGCCAGGGATCTAAGGGAAACAGATATAAGTAACATGCCTAATGGAGAATTTTTTTTTTAAAGATTTTTTATTTTTTTTTTTAAGATTTTATTTATTTATTTGTCAGAGAGAGAGAACACAGGCAGGCAAAGAGGCAGGCAGAGGCAGAGGGAGAAGCAGGCTCCCCGCTGAGCAAGGAGCCCGATGCGGGACTCGATCCCAGGACCCTGAGATCACGACCTGAGCCGAAGGCAGTTGCTTAACCAACTGAGCCACCCAGGCGTCCCAAGATTTTTTATTTTTATTTATTTGTCAGAGAGAGAGAGAGAGAGCACAAGCAGGTAGAGAGGCAGGCAGAGTCAGAGGGAGAAGCAGGCTCCCTGCCGAGCAAGGAGCCCGATGTGGAACTTGATCCCAGGACCCTGGGATCATGACCTGAGCCGAAGGCAGCCGCTTAACCAACTGAGCCACCCAGACATCCCCTGATGGAGAATTTAAAGTAACAATGATATGGATACTCCCTGGGCTTGAGAAAATAATGGAAGACAGCAGGGAGATGCCTTTCACAGAGATAAAAGAGTTAAAAAGAATCAGAGATGAAGAATACATTAAACAAGATTGGAAACAAGACTTGATATGATGAATAGCAGACTGGAAGAAGTAGAGGAACAAATTAGTGACCTAGAAGACAAAGTAATAAAAAATAATGAAACTGAACAAAAGAGAGAGAGAAGAATTATGCAACACAAGAAGAGACTTAGGGAATGCAGTGACTCCATCAAACATAATAACATTCATATTACTGGAGTCCCAGAAGAAGAAGAGAAAAGGGGGCAGAAAATTTATTTGAAGAAATAACTAGCTGAAAACTTCTCTAATCTGGGGAAGGAAGCAGACATTCAGATCCAAGAGGCACAGAGAACTCCCATCAAAATGAACAAAAGCAGGCCAATACCAAGATATATTGTAATTAAGTTTGCAAAATACAGTGATAAAGAAAAAAATCTAAAAAGTAGCAAGACAAAAGAAGTTATTAACTTACAAGGGAAAACCATAAGGCTACCTGGAAATTTTTCAAAAGAAACTTGGCAAGCCAGAAGGCAGAGGCATGATACATTCAAAGTGCTGAAGGGACAAATCTGCAGCCAAGAATATTCCATTCAGAAAGGCTGTCATTCAGAATAGGAGAGATAAAGAGTTTCCCAGATAAACCAAAACTGAAGGAGTTTGTGACTACTAAACCAGCCTTGCAAGTAATACTAAAGGGGACTCTTTAAGTGGAAAGGAGAGACCAAAAGTAACAATAAAAAAGTAGCAGACACAAAATCAGTAAAAATGAATATTTCTGTAACAGTCAGTCAAGGAACTCACACACAATAAAGGATATGAAATATAATAACGTGTACCTAAAATGTGGGGAGGAGAGGAGAAAAGAATGAGTTCAGATTTGAATGACCATCAACTTAATATAGATTGCTATTTGCAGAAGATGTTATATATAAACCTAATGGTAACCATTTATCAAAAACCATTAATAAATATGTAAAGAATAAAGAGAAAGAAATTCATTTCTTCACCAAAGAAAATTGGCAAAACATTAAAGAGAGGAAGACAAGAAACGATCAGCGAAAATCTTCAGAAATGACAAAACAAGTAATAAAATGAAAATAAATATGTATCTATCAATAATTACTTTGAATATAAATGGACTAAATTCTCCAATCAAAGGACACATGGTGTCAAAATGGACCAAAAAAAAAAAAAAAATCCCCCAAACAAGTAAACAAAAATAACAAAGCCCATGTATATGCTGCCTTCGAGATGCTCATTTTAAACATAAAGACACCTACAGATTTAAAGTGAAGGGACTGAGAACATTTATCATGCCAAATGGATGTCAAGAAAAAGCTGGAGTAGCAATACTTGTATGGAAAAATAGACTTTAAAACAAAGACTGCAACAAGAGACACTACATAATAATAAAGAGGACAATATAACAAGAAGGTATAACGATTGTACATATCTATGCACCCCAAATAGAAGCACCTAAATACATAACATAATTAATAACAACCATAAAAGAACTATTTGATAATAATACAATAATAGTAGGGGACTTTAACACCCAACTTACATCAATGGACAGATAATTTAAACAAAAAATCAACAAGGAAACAATGGCTTTGGATGACACACTGGACCAGATGGACTTAACAGATATATTTAGAACATTCCATCCTAAAACAGCATAATACACATTCCATCCTAAAACAGCATAATACACATTCCAGACATGGAACTTCTCCAGAATAGATCACATATTAGGTCACAAAACAGGCCTTAACAAATACAAAAAGAATGAAGTCACACCATGCACCTTTTCTGACCACAATGCTATGAAACTAGAAGTAAAGCACAAGAAAAAATCTGGAAAGACTACAAATACTTGGCGATTAAAAGACATGCTACTAAACAATGAATGGGTTAACCAAGAAATCAAAGAAGAAATAAAAAAAAATACATGGAAACAAATGAAAATGAAAACACAATGGCCCAAAACCTTTGGGACGCAGCAAAAGTGGTTCTAGGAAGGAAGTTTATAGCAATGCAGTCCTACCTCAATAAGCAAGAAAAATCTCAAATAAACAACCTAAAGGTTAAAGGAGCTAGAAAAAGAACAACAAATAAAACTGGAAACCAGCAGAAGGAAGGACATAATAAACATTAGAGCAGAAATAAATGACAAACAAACTAAAAAGAAGCAATAGAACAGATCAATGAACAGGAGCTGGTTCTTTGAAAAAATCAATAAAATTAATAAACCTAGGCCAGACTTATCAAAAAGAGAAAGGACTTGAATAAATAAAATTACAAATGAAAGAAAAGTAATTAAAAAACACCACAGAAATATAAGGAATTATAAGACATTATTATGAAAAACTATGTGGTAACAACGTAGAAGAAATGGATAAATTCCTAAGTTAAAACAGGAAAAAATAGAAAACTTGAAAAGACCGGTAACCAGCTAGGAAACTGAATCAGTAATAAAAAAATTCCCCAAAAGCGGAAGTCCAAGACCAGAAGGGTTCACAGGTGAGTTCTACCAAACATTTTTTTATTTTTTATTTTTTAAAGATTTTATTTATTTAACGGAGAGAAACACAGAGAGAGAGGGAACACAAGCAGGGGGAATGCTGAGCAGAGAGCCTGATGTGGGGCTCAATCCCAGGACCCTGGGGTCATGACCTGAGCCCAAGGCAGACGCTTAACGACTGAGCCACCCAGGCGCCCTGAGTTCTACCAAACACTTAAAGAAGAGTTAATACCCTATTCTTCTCAACTATTCTCAAACTATTCCAAAAAATGGAAAAGGAAGGTAAGTTTCCAAATTCATTCTATGAGGCTAGCATTGCCTTGATACCAAAACCAGAGAAGGACTCCACTAAGAAAGAGAATTATAGGCCAATATCCCTCATGAACAATGATGTAAAACTTCTCAGTAAAATACTAGCAAACCAAATCTAATAATACATTAAAAAAATCAATCAGCATGATCAAGTGGGATTTATTCCTCAGTTGAAGTGTGGTTCAATATTTATAAATCAATCAACATGATACACCACATTAATAAAAGAAAGGATAAGAATCATATGACTATTTCAAGACATGCATAAAAAGCATTTGACAAAGCACAACTTTGATTTATAATAAAAATCCTCAACAAAGAAGGTTTAGAGGGAATACACGCCAATATAATAAAGGCTATTTATGAAAAACCCACAACTATTATCATCTTCAATGGGAAAAACTGAGGGCTTCTCATCTATGGTCAGACATAAGACAGGGATGTCTACTTTTATCCTTTTATTCAACATAGTACAGGAAGTCCTAGCCATAGCAATCAGACATTAAAAAGAAATAATATGCATCCAAATTGGAGAGGAAGACGTAAAATTTTCACTATTTGCAGATGACATCATATTATATATTGAAAATCCCAAAGAATCTACCAAAAAAACTGCTAGAACTGATAAACAAATTCAGTAAATTTGCAGGATACGAAATCAAGGTACAGAAATCTTCTGCATTTCCATACACCAGTAATGAAGCAGTAGAAAGAGAAATCAAGGAATCAATCCCATTTACAACTGCACCAGAAAAATAAGATACTCAGGAATAAACCTGACCAAAGAGGTGAAAGACCTGTACTCTGAAAACCATAAGACACCGATGAAAGAAATTGAAGATGCCATGAAGAAATGGAAATTCCATGCTCATGGATTGGAAGAACAAATATTGTTAAAATGTCTCTACTACCCAAGGCAATCTACGCATTTAATCAAAATCAAAATCAAAATACCACCAGCATTTTTCACAGAGCTAGAACAAACAATCCTAAAATTTGTATGGAACCACAAAAGACCTCAAATAGTCAAAGCAATCTTGAAGAAAAGCAATGGTGGAGGCCTCACAATTCTGGACTTCAAGTTATATTACAAAGCTGTAGTGATCAAAACAGTATGGTACTGGCACAAAAACAGACACATAGATCAGTGTAACAGAATAAAAAACCCAGAAATAAACCATGATTATATGATCAATTAATCTTTTTTTAAAGATTTTATTTATTTATTTGACACAGAGAGAGAGATCACAAGTAGGCAGAGAGGCAGGCATAGAGAGGGGGAAGCAGGCACCCTCCTAAGCAGAGAGCCTGATGCGGGGCTTGATCCCAGGATCCTGAGATCATGACCTGAGCCTTAACGGAGCCTTAATGGCTCCCACGGAGCCACCCAGGTGCCCCATGATCAATTACTCTTGACAAAGCAGGAGAGAATTTCTAATGAGGAAAAGAATGTCTCCCCAACAAATGGTGTTGGGGAAATTGGACAGCAACAGGTAAAAGAATGAAACTGGACCACTTTCTTACACCATGCACAAAAATAGATTCAAAATGGATTAAAGGCTTAAATATAAGACCTGAAACCATACGAATCCTAGAAGAGAACACTGGCAGTAACTTCTTTCACTTTGGCTATAACAATTTCTTTGTAGATATGTCTCCTGAGACAAGGGAAACAAAAACAAAAATAAACTAGTGTGACTACATCAAAATAAAAAGCTTCTGCACAGCAAAGGAAATAATAAAACTAAAAGGCTATCTGATGAGTGGGAGAAGATATTTGCAAATGACATATATGATAAAGAGTTAGTGTCCAAAATACATAAAGAATTTATAAAACTCAACACCCAAAAATAATCCAATTTAAAAATGGGCAGAAGACATGAATTTTTCCAAAGAAGACATCCAGATGGCCGACAGACACAAGAAAAGATGCTCAGCATCACTTATTATCAGGGAAATGCAAATCAAAATTACAATGAGATATCACCTCATACCTGTCAGAATGGCAAAAATCAACAACACAAGAAACAACAAGTATTGGCGAGGATGCAGAGAAAGGGGAACCTTCGTACACTGTTGGTGGCAATGGAAACTGGTGTAGCCACTCTAGAAAACAGTAGAGGTTCCTCAAAACAAAAATAGAACAACAGTATGATCTAGCAATTACACTATCAGGTATTTATTCAAAGAATGTAAAAATACTAATGCAAATGGATACATGCGCCCCAATGTTTATAGCAGAATTATTTACAATAGCCAAATTATGGAAACAGCCTAAGCGTCCATTGACTGATCCATGGATAAAGAAGATGTGGTGTATATCTACAAGAGAATATTATTCAGCCATAAAAAAGGAATGAAATCTTGCCATTTGCAATGACACGGATGAAGCTAGAGTTTCACACTGAGCAAAATAAATCAGTCAGAGAATGACAAATACCATATGATTTCACTCATGCAGAATTAAGAAACAAAAATCAGCAGTGGGGGAAAAGAGAGAGAGAGAGAGAGAGGCACAAACCAAGAAACAGACTGTTAACTCTAGAGAACAAAGTGGTGGTTATTGGAGAGGTGGGTGGGGGATGAGTGAAACCTGTGATGGCGATGAAGGAGTGCACCTGTGATGAGTACAGTGTTATGTCTGGCAGTACTGAATCACTATATTATATACCTGACACTAATATTACGCTGCATGTAAACTAACTGGAATTTAAATAAAAACTTAAAAAAAATGGATGTTTGTTTCCACTTGAATATGGTAGGGGAAATTTCTTAACAATGTCCTAAGTCTGTTTTTTCTAGTACATTTTGTAATTCCTTCAAAAAGCCTGAGAGACATGACATTTTGTCTCTATCTTTTCTTTTATTGTGTTAGAATTTTACATGGCTCAATAAGATTCTAAAAACAACAGGCTGCCTCATCTTCTCCTGCATCCTGTGCTCTGTTATATCATCTGCTATCTGATAGCACAGCCCTACTCTTCACAGCTCTAGGTACTTTTACCTCAAAGGCAGAATGCCTGATGTTTGCCTGATGCTTCTCAGGCTGCAGGGATGGGGTGAATGGCTGTGTGATGGAGTCATGGATGAGAACAGCCAACACCAGGAGCTGGGTTTAACATTATGAAGCAAATGGCATTAGATGCTGTCCACCTAGTTTGATGAGAGCTCCACAGACCTCAGGAGTCACACGTTTCTCGTTGTCGAACTTGTCATTTTGATTCTCTAAAACAATTCATTCCTCTGCAGTAGCTATTTCTTCCTTCTCACCAGTATTTTCTAGATCTTCTATTTCGCATATGTTATTTTCTCTTCAGAGGCATGTGAAATACTTTTGTAGTGGTTATAAATATGAGTCCTCAACCTCAAGTATACAATTTGTCTTTCTAGATCACCATCTAACTTATATACCAAAACTTCGTTCCACAGGAAACCTAGGAAGTTATTCCAGGGCTTCTGTGGCACTAAGATACTGTGGCAACCTGACCCTTGAGTTGTCTGTCTCAGCAGAGATCCTCAGAGACCTTCATTTCCCTATTTAGTCCCTGTCATTCAGCCATAAAGATCGCTCTTGAGATAGCCCATGTCCCTGTCCTTCAAGGCTCCTTCAAGTCTGTTGGCGGCCCACTTCTGCCCACAGCCAATCTGAAGGCATAGGGAACATGCTGCGGTTTCTATTCCATGATGTGGCAGTGGAAAGTCTCCGTGTCCAGAGCAACGCTGGCCTGGACTCATCACACAGATGCCCCCTACTCTCCCTGGTGGTTTGCCGCCTTCCTTGGACGCGCTCTGAGCCTCCCGTTCTGCAATCAGGGCACAGGGCCTCTCTCTCAGACTCCACAATTTCTCTTTCTTCTTACTTCCTACCATCTCTTCTCTTTCCCCCCAACGCAGGGGATTGTTTCTCTAGTCTACATGGGAGTTGGCAGGAAACACCCCTTTTTTCTTTTGTGTTTCCTATACATTTTATTCTAAATCCTTAACATTCTCCAAAGGGATTTAAGCTTTGGGAGCACAAAAGGCAGAGACTGAGAGGCTCCTTCTGCTTTGTGTCTTGTCCTATCCTTTGCTGAAGTGCTGAATGCACTCAAGTATTTGCCTGTATGAGGCATCAAGTAGGGAAAATGCCTGGAAATTTTTTTTTAAAGGAAAACAGTGGTTAATGTCGTTACAACATGATACTGCCATGTGTACACTTTATAACGTTAATTTTCACAGTTTTGATTTCTGTACTTTTAAATCACTATTATGATTTGGTATACACTATATGATTTGGTATGGAATGGTGATTCCATTCAGGATGAGTGGTACTGAAATTCTCACTTGTTTGCAGTCTATCTGAGTGTCGGCTGGCTGCTGGCCACCAGACCTATACCTATTAAAGTCCACATTTATGAATGCTCACGGTTCACGGTCTGCTTTGAGCCCTTTCTAATCATATGGTCCTTCCTGTCTTAGTTTACTTTTAAATCACTTTAAAACATGTCTCCATTTCCTACCATCAATTATTAGTTAAGCCTTGATTTGTTAAAACCTCCATCTAACGCATTAGGTTAGTAAAATGATTAGACCTCAGGTCCATGTCTCCCGTCATTAGCTGCCTTTCTGCCTCTGCTCCCCACAGTGATTCCAGTGAAGAGCTGTCTTCCACGAGCTCTCTAGGGAAGAAGGTTGTTGTGACAAAGGACTCTCGCCTGATTTATACAGTGAGGCATGCTCACTAATTCTGGCGTCAGAGCTCTGAGCAGTTACCAATTGATTCCTATCAGTGTTGTGTGAGATGATAAATTCCAATCAGAGCTTTGGGTCTCAGTCTGGCTTTCTTTTTTATAATGGATTTCTTTCATTCATGCTTTCCCTAGTCTGCCTTTTTATGACTGTGATGTGCTTTGATTTACTTCATTCAGAGTACAATGCTCTGGCTTCAATTACTCCGTTGAACTTTAAATAGACATAGCTACAAGTCTTACTGACACCAAGAACATCTGGTGTCAATAAGCTGCAGCAGGAGGTGCCGTGTGGGAAGGAACCCAAGCACCGAACACGTCTCTGGGTGCACCCATCAGGACGTGAGCAGATGGGGCACGGCGCTCTGCCACACATTTTCTTAACTGTTATCAGAGCACAGCTCGCTCTGGGAGTTTAAGTCAGGGGGGCATCATTTTGATTTTCATTGTAGCAACGCTTGACTCACTGACCTCAAACTCCAGACACAAAACATTCTGTTCAGTTGATAACATCTTTGAGGATGACTTTCGCCAAACAGGAAAGACACAGAAAGCAAGGGGACAGTTTTTTCCTAGGTCTTGTATAGAGTGTTTAATGAAGGATGTTGTAAAGAAGTCAAAGTAAAGAACTCCATTTTTCACACCCCTCCCCACCAAGCACACCAGAACACAAAGTGCTCACGGGGAAATATATTTACTCCCTGCTATTCCTGGGGCGATTCCCATTACAAATTTTAACAGTTTCCTAAGAACAAATCCAGATAGTAGAATGCACAATGATTAAGTAAAGAGACACTTTTGCCTGTTTTTAGGCCTTGAAAGACAAACTATCTTTCATTGCAAAAGTAAGGATAATACAGAAATAATTTACCAAAGATGTAATTTACACTTAATTTTATTCTGTATACAAAATCTCTAAATAAGTTAAGCACTGATAATTGGACCCTTGTGAACAAGGATGTTCCTAATCATAGGTTAATTTAAATGATCTTAATTAAAATTATTTATGGATTACATACAAGAAAGCATATTTTTTTTCTTTTTACAGTTTCAAAGTATTCTGAAACTCAGGTACTCAGGCATAAGAATCTGGAACCCCATGCTTAGCCAGACTCTCTGTCCCCACTGTTTATTTCTACTTGGTTTCACGGGCTGTCTTTCTGCGCCAGGAAAGCATGACCAGGACCAATAGACATAAAGTCCTCCCAGTCTAACAAACTCTGCAGAAGGAGAGTGTTGCTTTTCCCCAAGGTCCATGTATTCATATCCCAGAAAGACCCTGATAGGCCCTGTTTTGTGATGTGCTCCGCCTTGGATCCATCACAGCTTCTGAGAAGGAAGAAGACAGAACGTGCTAAGAACTAAATCAGTGAGAACTGGTTCTGTCCCCAGAGGAAGAGAGATAAGGAAAGTCACTGTGCAAAAACCAAACAAACAAATACACAAACAATCCAAACAAACTGTAGTTAACACCCTCCATAACACTTAACAATCCAATTCTGGTCTGAGGTTTGGAGAATGAGTCTGAGGAAGGCATGCATTTAGATTCAGACTGGAGACATGTTCTGTTTTCTGTCCACCCAGAGCTGAAATGTGCCCATAAGACAGGCTGTCCTGTCTGGCCACACGGCGGGAGGACACAGACATGTCATCTACATTTTGGAGTCATCAACAGCAGTAGGAGAGAATGTTCTCTGCACAGCAGATACCAGAGAAGGGTTAAATTAGTTCAGCACTCCTCCCAGTGTGACGTCACAGGAGGGTAAGACATGGTAGAGCAAACGGGAGAAGACGGGGCTGAGAGAGCTTTCTTCCTTGAAAGATCTCACGAAACCTCTAGCATATCCGCATACTTCTGAGAACTTCAAAGGATGCTATGGTATGCAGGATTTCCAAAACATATTTATCCAGAGAACTCTTTCTATCTTTATTCACTAGGGAAGGCATGACATGATTTCTTAATAACTTGCTTATCCTGATATTCTCTCAACTGTGTTATTTTAAGAGAGAAACAGAGAGCCAGGATTCCAATCCCAGAGCTTGGGTTAAGACATCAGATGTCTCTGGGGTCAGATAGCCCAGTGACAAGTTCAAGAAGCTTTCTGTGCTAATCTTTCCTGTGATCACCACCCGATCCCATAAGGAGGGGAGGGTCCTCAGAGTCATGGCACCTTGTAAACCCAGTATGACATAATCAGCCTGGCAGACTATGAAGAAAGCCTATCATGAAAAGCACGGCAGCATCTGCTATATAACATAACTTCCCTCAGTAAGTCACTATGTTTCAGGGTTCAGTATCTAGTACATAAAACACCTCTGCAGGTTTTCAGGAGTAGATTCTTGAATTATCTGTACCATACATTATTTGACATGGAAGCTGAAGGAAATGAAAAGTAGATATCCACTTTCTTCTGCGTTCCTGGATTCTGCATCAACTCCACCTGATGCCAGAACTTGTGGGAATCTTCTACTTCCTGAATCTACTTTCCTGAATCTTTCCTGATTCAGGAAAAAATGGTATGCACAGCTGAAGCTCTGAAGGTTAAAGGAAAGATTTCTCCAGATAGGTGAAAATCTACCTTTCTATACCAGCTTCTCTGTGCAGAAACAAGCCATCTGACTATCTCTAAGGAATATCACCATAATTTACCTCATAAAACAGTACCTGCTGGTAAGCACATTAATTTCTGAGGTCACTAGAAGTTTTCAGGAATTGGTGCATATACTTTACATTTGCCACCTGTGCTCTGAAAGCTCACAGCACAGGGACTTCAGAAGCTGGATCTCACCTGCCTGAAATCATGTATCATTTGTAATATGAAGCTCTAGAATCAAACGTCTGTTGTCAGTTTTAAATCTGTCTCTTTGCGGGCTAGTTGTCTTACCTCCCTGAATCTCAGGTTCCTCGTTGGTAAACCAAGGTGCTAATGATAACATTTTGCTGGATCATAAAGACACTGTAGTGGTCAAGTGGATACCATCTGTGATAGTTTGTCTGTTTTGAAATCTGTCAAGAAATTCTGTGTTGGGAACTAACGCTCTAGTGATGAGTGAGAGACCCCAAAGCTCGTGGACCTTGCAGTTTATCATGGTACAGGCAGGAGGGGTTTCTGGTCGAGCCTCAGAAACCTCTGGTAGGAGGTAAGACCTGTATGACTCGAACAACAGCCAGGTAAATGAAGAGACACCATTTTTCAGATGGCGAACATGCACAGATCAGGAGAGGAAGGAGAGCCCGGTATATTTTGTAAATAAAAATGAGCTCACTTTTTTGGAGCAGTTAAGTGTGAGGAATCAGGCCAGAGAATGGAAAGATAAGGAGAGAAGAAATGAAGCCCAGATGGTTTTAAACCATGTGCAGGAATTTGGACTTTCATGAGACCGTGGTGGACAGATAAATGAAAATTATTTGTAAAGTTTTATATGGGGAATAGCATAAGCCATTCTATAAATATTGGTTATTATTGGATTTTTCTTATTTTAGCAATAATATTTAGATAGCAACTACATCTAGCTTAATCTGCAAATATTTAAGGCAACGTTGTGACTTTTTTCTTTTCCAAGCTTTCATTTAAATCTCAGCTAGTTTGGGGCACCTGGGTGGCTCAGTCAGTTGAGCGTCTGCCTTCGGCTCAGGTCATGATCCCAGGGTCCTTGAACCAAGCCCTGCATCTAGCTCCCTGTTCAGCGGGAGCCTGCTTCTCCCTCTCCCTGACGCTCCCATTGCTTGTATTCTCTCTTTCTCTGTGTCAAATAAATAAATAAAATCTTTTTAAAAATTTTCAGTTAGTTTATATACAGTGTAATATTAGTGTCAAGTGTACAATGTAGTGATTGAACACTTCCACACATCACCCAGTGCTCATCACAAAAAGTGCACTCTATCCCCATCACCTGTTTCCCCCAGGTCCCCACCTATCTCCCCTCTGGTGATTATAAGTGTGTTCTCTTTAGTAAAGAGTCTATTTCAGGGCCCCCCCTTATTCCCCCCTTTGCTCATTTGTTCTGTTTAAGTCCACATATGAGTGAGGTCATATGGTGTTTGTCTCTTTCTGACTTCTTTTGCTTAGCATAATACCCTCTAGCTCCATCGACATCATTGCAAATGGCAAGAGTCCATTCTTTTCTATGACAGAGTAATACTCCCTTGTGTGTATTACGCCACAGTTTCTTTAACCATTCACCGAGTCGTATCACCTCACACTAGTCAAATGGCTAAAATTAGTAACACAAGAGGGGCACCTGGATGGCTCAGAGAGTTAAGTGTCCCATTCTTGGTTTTGGCTCAGGTTATGAGCTCAGGATTGTGAGATCAGGCCTTGCACCAGGCTCCATGCTCAGCAGGGAGTCTGCTTGAAGATTCTCTCTCTGCCTCTCACTCAACTCACATGCCTCCTATCTCTTTCTCAAATGAATAAATCTTAAAATAAAATTAACAGAGGAAATGACAGATGTTGGCAAGGATGCGGAGAAAGGGTAACACTCTTAACTCTGTTGGTGGGAATGCAAACTGGTGCAGCTAGTCTGGAAAAGAGTACGGAGGTTCCTCAAAAAGTTAAAAATAGAATTACCCTATGATCTAGTAATTGCACTACTAGGTGTTTACCCAAAGGATACAAAAATACTAATTCAAAGGGATACATACACCCTGATGTTTATAGCAGCATTATCAACAATAGCCAAATTACAGAAAGAGCCCAAATGTGTTAAGAACGAGGCTTATGTTCTTAATGAGACTCTCTCTTATTTCAGCACTGACCACACTTTTCTGATAGACTTACTCAGTCATTAAAGAAACTTGGAAAAATATTGGCAAAGCATGAAATAATTTAGAAATACAGGCATTCCTAGAATTTTGGTTAAACTGGCCATTCTTCTAACATTTCCCATAAAAGGTTAATTCTATTGACAGTAATGAGTTTACAAAGCATCATAGTGTGAGTTGCAAGTGAACGGATGCTCAAAGAAACAGAAATCATTTTCCAAGAAATGACCTGTCCGACTGATTGCTTTTAAATTTCACAGCTTAACTGAGGGATCCATAATTAGAAGTAAATCATTTACCATGTTTTCATTCTGTTGTGGACCCTTAGCCTCCATGAACTGACAGCATTAACTTAAGGAATTTGCTTGCCTTGCTGCTGGACGCCTCATCACTTGCTGATCGTCTTTCAATTAAAGCAGTTGTCCCTATTAATTGAGGAAAGGGGTTGTCTCTATTCGCGTCTCTCCCTGGGCACAGTTGGAAACGCTTCGGCAGACTGCCCAGTTGCTCCTTCGTGCTTTTGTAGCACTCAGCTATTTAAGGTAATTCCATTCATGTTGTATTGTCACTAAGCTAGAGCCAGGACACAGCATTCTAAAATATATGACCTCGTTAAGCTCTTCTTCGGAGACAGAGATTGCCATTTATCAATAACCCATGTTCCCTATTAGCTTCAACCAACACACTTAAATATGTACAGCAGTGAAACGGAGATATTCTTCCAAAATATGTGGCTATCTAACTGGGGGAAAAAGTTGTTAGTGAGATTTCTGAGCAAAGCACTCTGCTGAAATGGGAAGGGTGGGGGAATAAGAGAATGCTTGAATGTCAATGAAATGGTCCAGGAGGGAGTGAAGAGGAAAGAGAGGAATAATTAATGATGCAGGCGAGAGACAGGGAGCTGGAGAGAGGTCTCTGAGAAAAGAGATGGGTTTAGCACATAATTGGAAGGCCTGGGTTTAGGTGAGCATGGGCATTATTCTTTCTGGGGGAACAGACAAGAGGGCAGAGCACACATGTACTGATGATGGCAAACAGTTGGCTGTAGGTGTGGGGATTTGAGGAGGGTGTCCTTCTGAATGCTTCTGTTTTATCAGGAAAGTAAGTCGTGAGCTGAGATTGAGCATGGGAGAGAAGATGTTACAGATTTGAGGGGACAGGAGGCTTTCATTACCAAGGAATCTGGGAGTGCGAATGGAGTAGGAAATAAAGTATGGCTGCTGGTGTTATTACAGCTCACTGGAGATTTCTAGTCATTGAAACTCAGGGGTTTGGCAAGGCTGTGTTTTTCTCCCATTGGGCAGAGTAATTAGGTCATTGATTGAAATTCAAGATAACATACAGAAATACAAAATTTATATTAAATTCTGTTTTCTGTTTCAGATAATTCTGTGCTCTTGATTAGTTGAATAATTTCCTCATTGCAGTATTTTATTAATTGATATGTACAGATAAGCTCTATTCTATTTTGTCCTAAATGGACCACTTTTACTAAAAAGAGAGTCAAAAGAAATACATGATCCCTTCAACTAATAATCTGTTGATTATTAATAATTACTTTTACCTTGTCTTCAGAAAATCATAGTGAATTGAATTATTAGCCTTATAACTGTTAAATATTCAGTAAAAATTTTTATAAAAAGAGTTATAGGGCTAATTTGTTACCTTGAATTTCAATTTTGAATCAATAGCATGCTATTGAAAAGCTAAGGTGAAACAAATATCAAGCCGGTCTTTTAAAAAACCAAGTTTATGAAGGACATTTACTCATTGTGATATTCTGAGAGATGCTGCAGAATAAGGTATTTGAGAGCCTGGTCCTGGCATCAGGAATTCTGGCTCCAAGTCCTGGCCCGGTGTCTTGCTGGATCTACCTTGGACGTGTGGTTCAAATTCTCCAAGCCTCAACTTCTACTGCAACATAGCAGTAATAAAATAACTCATTTCGTAGGGACTTTAATTAAAATTAAATCACCTACACAGAGCACTTAGAACAACTCCAGGCACTAGTAATTGTATGTTACCCTCTGTCAACTTCACGATTTCTCTCAAGCCATTATTCCATACCTAGAACGTACTTTTCTCTACTGTTACCAAACCACTCTTTAACTCAGAGGGATCTTCCAGAAAGATTAAATTGACCTATTCAAAACAGGGTGATTTCCCCCTGTGTTTATAGAAAGTATACATTTCTGTCCACTTGACCCTCCTCCCCTTCCCCATACCACCCATCACAGGAAAAGCCTCATGAGGACAAAAAGGAAGGAGGCCCCCACCAAGAACCCAACTATGCCAGCATGGGATTCTCAGCTTCAGAGAAATAAAGGTTTGTTGTTTAAGCCACCTAACCCATGGAAGTTTGTGATAGCAGCCCAGACTCAGGTAGCTACTCAGTGGTATTTTATATACCCAATGATTTTTTTTGTAGGATAACAAAAAAAAATCTTTCTACTGCCTTGGTGCCTAGAAAAAATTGTCTATAGCCTTAGATTAGATAATAAGATGTCTTGATATTTGTATGAAATATTCTATGAGATGGCATTATATAACGATCTACAGATGCAAGATTTATCCATCTTAAGGTAAATTTCCTGAATTGTATCAAATTTGACAGGCGTGGCAAATGCCAGAAATTGATTGGGCTCCAGGTCCCCTTACAGATGTTTGGATTCCTACACAGGTATTCACACTTAAGACAGGCCGTGTGTGCTTCAAATGTTAATTGCCCAAGTGTTTACAATTGAAGGATTATTACCGACTTGACACGAGAGTAGTGGATGTCTGTGGTCATCAAAGAAATCATGATTTACAAAGCTTCGGTAATAAACATACCCTAGAACTTTATAACCAGTGCAAGCTGCCTTTTACTAGAATATTAAAATGTTTGATCTCTTAGAGCAGAGTTATTGATATCATAGCTAGGTTTGAGTAGTTAATAACTGCTTAATAACACATGTTGCCATTTCCAGAGCACCTGTCTTCAATATGAGATAGTATGGCTGTTAGAAAGGATGGTGACCCATGATGGGACCTGGGGGCCTATTTCACTGAGCCGGGTGTGTGCTGGGCCCCAGACTCACGACTCTGCCTGCCGGGGTGTGTTTGCTCATTGGCCAAAGGAAGGTGTTGGAGCCTCATGATCCTCCCTGCCCCCTCTGTTTTAGGGGTTGGAGCCTCAAAATCCTCCCTGCCCCCTAAGTTTTGTGATTCTCCTTTAACTGTGGGCTTTAAAGCTCCTGTGTCATTTGTTTTTCTCCTGTTGCCAGCTCTCTGGGATGACGGAGGTATGTGAGGATTTCATGTGTTTTGTGGACTGAATGGATGCCTTGACCTGGTGCAGACTTTGAGTATCTGGATCAAATTTGCAGTCAAATAATACTCAGTTTTACCCCTCCCTCAACCTTCTTCATTTCCCACCTCTTTCTATGACTTCTTAGTCTGTCCTAGTTTTATGAGATTTTTAACAAAAAATAAAAAATAAAAATAAAGCACTGTGGAGGATTTGAAGGAAATGATGAGATTGTTGGTTGCTGGGCAACTGCTTTTTAACCGTGATTCAATGTTTAATAAGATTGTTTTATCTGGTTCCAGGGTCTTCCCAGAATTTCACTGTTGCTGATTTTGTGTTCTTTTAGGGAAATGGGGGGAAAAAAAAACCCTAGTAAACTTAGAAGTTTTTTTTTTTTTCTCTGATGTTTCCACATCTTATACTTTTATTTTAAATTGATACTCTTTATCAAAGAATATTTCAGCCTGATCAGGTCCTGTCCTTTCTTCTCTGGAGATAGAAAGGAGTTTTCATAACGAACATTTCAAATTATGAGTATCAATCCTCTCAAATCAGTTCCAAAGACCAAATGTAAAAAGCAATGTCCTCTCTAGTGCCTATTGAAATAGGTTTCAACACTCAGAAGCAAATTTTCTAATCCAGCTCCTCCATTTCTAAATTCTTTATTCATTGGTTAAGTGGCCGAATTTATTGTTGAATAGTGTTTTCAGGGGGGTCGTGAGTGCTCCATTTCCTGAGTTTCTTGTGTTTTAAGAATACCCGCCTGCTGTCTTCCTAGTAACACTGTGGCTAGATGCAATCCTTGGGTTATAACTCTTTACCTTGAAAATTCTGTGCCAATTGCTTAGTGCTCTCTCTTTATATTTGCTTTGGACAAGGCTGAAACCAGATTGACTTTTTCCCTCTGGTAGGAAAAAAATCTTTCTACTGCCTTGGTGCCTAGAAAAAATTGTCTATAGCCTTAGATTAGATAATAAGATGTCTTGATATTTGTATGAAATATTCTATGAGATGGCATTATATAACGATCTACAGATGCAAGATTTATCCATCTTAAGGTAAATTTCCTGAATTGTATCAGTGAATACTTCTTTTGGTATCAGTTGAGTTTTCCCTATTCCAGTGATTCCATGATCTCTGACCTCTTGCTCATATTAAGACTGTCCTCCTCCTAGGAGGGCTGAAAACAAGCCCCAAGCACTGAAATTAAATGGTGCTCCCTCGTCTTCTTGCCCTTTCGTGGGATCCCATGCTGAGGAATGTCTGCCACCCTGGCACCCTCAATTCCAATGAAGGGTCAGAGGGGATCCACATTTCACATCAGCCTCCTCTCCCACCAGTCATGACTATGAATCCACTAGGGTACATTCCATAGCTTTTCATCCCTGTTTGCAATGCCGCGAGAACTCAGATTCCTAGGTCGTTCTGTGTGTACCTCACTTGACTCCACAAAAGGTCTATGTGAACCTGTTTCTTCCCATGTTTCGCCTGTACCCATCTCAGGGAGTAACTGCATTGTGCTTCCCTCAAATTCGTCATCAGCAAAACCTTTTCAGGCCTCAGACTCTCCTCTGCACATCTGTTTCATGTTAGTGCTCTCACTAAACCTGGCTTTCACTGGATCCTTCTCCTAGCGCAGCTCTCTGAAGTGCTGGGTTTTTGTTGGTTTGTTTGTCTGTTTGCTCACAACCCTCCAACCACAAATTTACTGAAATCATTCTTTGGAGGATGTGTGTTCTGAGGGTATCCAATGCTATTATTCCTAACTCATTCTAGGCAGAACTCACTCCTTTTCTGGCATTAGCTGGCACATTTAAAGACTTACATTTTTGTAGTGCCTTGGGTGGCCCAGGTTGCTGTTTACGGGTTTGTGTGTTCTGGGCCAATAGCTAGCAGGGCAAACATGCTGAAGTCATACTGCCATGGGGGGCTTTGTGTGTAAATGGGTAGGAACCCCACTCCCTAACACTTTTACCTCCATCAAAAATAGAAGCACATATGTTTTTTCCAGTCTTGGGAAAGCCACTCAATATCCCTGTAATATTTTGGGTTTTGCTCTTCCCCAGCCCCATTCCAGTCATCAAGGTCCATATCCTCTTCAACAATCACACAATATGGAGCCATTATTAGCTGAGGTCGGAGAGCAAACTCTACTGCATGAAAAGTCTAGACAAGTGATGTACATGATGAATACAGTCCAGGTGAGAAACACATGATATTCCAAACTGGATAGGCTCATTCCATTCTTGCTTGGAGTGGGGGACCCTTGATGTCAGAATTTTGATTTAAAAAAAAAAAAAAGGATTTTGATTTTTCAACAGAAGCCTATTTTTATATGAAATGCCCTGACTTTTAAATATAGGCCCATGGAAAACTTGTTTAAAACTCTCCATGGAATGTAAGAGCTATGTTTGTGGCAGCCTTTTCTTCTTTTCTTTTTCAAGATTTTATTTATTTATTTGACAGAGCGAGAGCTCACAAGTAGGCAGAGAGGCAGGCAGGGGGGGGGGGAAGCAGGCTCCCTGCTGAGCAGAGAGACTGATGCAGGGCTCGATCCCAGGACCCTGGGATCATGACCTGAGCCGAAGGCAGAGGCTTCAACCCAATAAGCCACCCAGGCGCCCCTGTGGCAGCCTTTTCCACTTGACTTTGGGTGTGGGCATATCTTGGCCTCTCTCCCAAATCTTCTCTTCTTACTCTACACACATATAACCAGCATCAAGCACAGCAAAGGCTTCAACTACTGTCTCATGCTCACCTCCCTCCTCTCTGCTTACTCTGCTCGCTAAAGCACCTGCTTGCCATTTCTGTTTGGTTGTTTTACAAACACTTAGGTCTAAGCTTCAATGCAAGGTCTTTCTCCCCAAGTTGTTCTTATTCTATTATGTGGAAGATTCATGCACTCAGTTGTTTATGGGGGAAAGGAGACACACCCCAGAGCCCAGTCAAGATGGGAAGAAGGGGAAAAGACCTCCACATGGAAGAAGCACCCTGTATGTGTGATCTAAAAAATAAAAAAAAGTAAGGATGCCTGGGCGGCTCAGTCCATTAAGTGTCTGCCTTCAGCTCAGGTCATGATCTCAGGATCCTGGGATCAAATCCTGAATTGGGCTCCATGCTCAGCAAGGTGCCTGCTTCTTCCTCTCCCTCTGCCCCTTCCCCTGCTCATGCTCTCACTCTCTGTCAAATAAATAAATATAATCTTAAAAAAATAAGACAAATAAACAAGCACACAAACAAATATAAACCTGCCTACAAAGGAAGATTATAAGGAGACTTACCCCTCTGGGCCTTAACTCTGAACGAAGGAGAGAAAAAGAAGTATCTAAAAAGTACCAACTGGAAGGTGTCCCTTATGTGAATCGGAAGCCAGAATACATAGCAATAATGTGGTCCCCCAAATACCTAACATTCAGGAAGTATTCTCTAGCAGAAGCAGATGCAAATCCTCCTTAAATAAGGAACACATCTGCATCCCAACCAACAAAGGATTCTTGCAGATAAAGTTCCAAGAAACACACACTCACATTAGCTAACAGAAGTGAGAACATTCAAAACAGCATAAACAGTCCCTGAAGGGACTGAAGATATTGGATATAAATTTTTAAAGAAGTGTATTTAATGAGAATAAAGAAATAAAAGTGGGAAAAATTAACACTACATATAAGAACATATAACAATATGTAAAAGAGACAAATATAATTTCTAGATACATGAAATATTGAAATTAGAATTCAATACAAGATAAAAATTATAATGCCAAAAACTCAAAAAAAATGTCAAAAACTAAAAAAAAAAAAAAAAGATAAAATTGTAAACTTAAAGACTCATGTGAAAAACAATTCCCTTATGAAACACAGAGAAAGCAATGGAAGATATCAAAGAGCTTGTAAAAGATCCATAGAGTGAGAAAGTCTAATCAGAATTTTGGGAGAATACAGAGATAGGAAAAAATTGAAGGGATATTCCAACAAAGCTGGTGTAGATATAGAAGATGAGACAAAATATATTTGGAAATAAAAAAGCATTAATATAAACATAGTTAATATATAGTTATAAAAAGTCTTATTCATCAGAAATATTCCTAAGCATAGATTGAACATGCTTAAAATATCTGATGATAGAAGTAGAAGAAGAAATTAAGGTTATCATTATAATGGGAGATTTATACACACCTCCATCAATAATTAATACACAAATCAGGTGAAGAAAGAATACTTCCGAGAGTTTGAACAATAAAATCCATAGGATTAATCTAATGATACCATTAACTCTATATCCAATAAAGTAACACATAGGAAACATTATTCTACAACATATACCAAACATTAAAAAAAAAAACATGTGAAATAAAACTTTTGCATGATAAATAGAAACAAGCAAAGGGCCTTTTCCAAATATTTTTTGAAGTTTTTTTTTACAGGGGGTCAGAGATATTTTGTATTCCATGTAAGTAACAAAGGACTAGTGTCTATTTAAAGTGCTGTTGTACACTAATAAGAAAAAGACAACCCAGCAGAAAGAAGATGGGCAAAAACTGAGTGTGCAGAGGACGAGATATAAAAACGAATGTTCAATAAATACAGGAAAAGATGCTCAGCCTCACTGTAATAAGGAAAGTACAAATCAAAAGGAGGAAGTATTATATCATCACTATCACATAGAAAACATCAGTGCATCTAATAATGGCAAATGTTGGAGAGAACATGGAGAAGAGGAAACAGTCATATACCACCAGTGGGAACATAAATTGGTGAACTTTGGGGAACTTAACAATAACTAATAAAACTGAAGATATGCACACCCTCTGAGTTAGAAATTCTACTGCTCAAGGTCTACCCTTGAGAAAATTCTCAACACGTGGAGAAATTCTTAAACATTGAAAGGTGTACAAAGATAATAATCGCAGGACTGTTTGTCGTTGCAAAAAAAGACGAAAAAATGAATGTCGCTCGGTAGGGAAATGAATAAATCATGAGGTATTCATATAATGAAACACTATTCAGCAGATAAAAGGAATAAACTTGATTTGCGTGCATAAACATAGATAATTTTAAAAATACATCGTTTTAGTAATAAAGAAGTTGCAGAAAGAGATGCAGAATATGGTAAGATTTGTGCAAATATTAAGTCATAATGATAGTGTATATTGTTTATGAGTACACACATGTAGAAAATATACAAAACTAGGCATGGAAATGATATGCATCTTCCTTTTGGGAGGGAGAGAGCAGACAAAGGTTCCGGTGAGGCCTCTGGCTGTTTGTGAATCCTTTTCCTCTTATTCTGTTAGAAAGGTGAAGTCTTAAGCTAATATGACAAAATGTTAACATCTGTTTTAGTGCTGAGTCCATGAGAAATCTGTTATATTATTTTCTATCTTTGTAAGTACGTTGCATAATATACAATTTTAAAAATGAAAGGAATTGAGAAAATGTATTTAAACACTTTCAATTTTCTGGAAATAAAATGAGGGCAAAGTTGTTAGAACAGGCACTCATTTTAAAAATGAGGACTGGGAAAAACATTAGATTTGGTAATAACTTTCAAGAGAGCAGCTTCATTAAATGAGTTGGAAGCAAATTAGCCAGAGGATTTCTGGAAAGTTTGAAGAAGGTAAAAAGTGGATGGACAGCATAGCACAAAGCATTCGAGAGCCAATGAAAAGAAGTTTCAGAATAAAAGATAATTGAATATTTACCAATATTACATTAAATAGGAGAGTCGGTATACACCTAGATTACATAAAATGGGCTTATTAAGCATTTTTTAAAGATTTTATCTAATTGAGAGCAGAGTGATCAAAGGAGAGAGCACACTCGAGTAGGGAGGAAGAGGGGCATAGGGAGAGGGAGAAGCAGTCTCCTGGCTGAACTGGGAGGCGACACTAGCCTCGATCCCAGGACCCTGGGATCCTGACCTGAGCCAAAGGCAGACACTTAACGACTGAGCCATCTAGGCACCACTGATTAACCATTTTTAAATCAATTTTGGAAGCATTGTATTTGCAAGAAAGTGACAATTATCTTCAAGAATACTTTAACAGTATCTAAAGACAGGTGTACACGCAAAAATATTTTGTAATTGATAGACATACTATTTATGAAGCAGTTTTATAGAATATTCAGTTTCTATTTCTTATATTAAGGATGACATCCAAAATATTCATCTAAACATGCAAAAATCCATTGAATTATTAACTGTAAATTCACTTCCTCTTTAGCCTGGAGAAAAGGACTAAAATTAGGATCATGTGTGAAAGACTATCGGCCCACTATTGCTAAACTTGATGCTCGTTTCTTGGCAACATCTTCTCTTCTCCCTGAGCTGGGCCCTGCATGTTTCCACTAGAAATGTGTGCAGTTAAGCCTGTGTGTTTACAGTCAGACAGACACAGGTCAATGCTCTTACGTGCTCAGAGTGTATTGGACAAATTATCAAACCACTTTCAGTTACAATTTCTTTATCTATAATGTTGAGATTCATTCTCATTCATCCATTGATTTAATTTATTTATATTTATTGATGTTTATATTTATAGTATTTGTTGCATAGATGCTGTTCTAAGTACTGGAAATAGAATAATGAATCATATGTAAAGGTGCCTGCCTCCACAGACCTTAAAATCTCCTTAAACATTAATATTGAATGCACATAGTTGTTGAGAAGATTTAATGAAAGCATTATAATGGCTAATGCACATATCAGTGTTTAAGTGCTAGACAAGGTGTTACGATCTCTGCACAACAAACTTATTTCTTATAAAAACAGCATGTGACAGGTACTATTATTATTTTCGTTTTATATATAATGAAATTGAGCCACAGAAAGTTTAAGTATTTTCTTCAAGGTCACTCAGCCAGTAAATGCTAGTGCTGGAATTTTTAACCCAGGTAGTCTGGGTCTGGAATCCATCCATATAATATCTACACCACCACCTCTCTAAGACAATTAACCTATCAAAATTATGATGTACCTACCAGGTTTCTGAAGTAGGTAACCTGAAAGTACAGAACCAAGCCAAAGTCTATAACTTGATGTGATACTAATATATTTAAATAAAGATGTGTCAACAAACAGGAATAGTCTCAATGAGTATTACAAAGAGAGCACCCTCCTGAGAGCAAAAGTTGGCAAAAGCAAAAAAGAGAGCAAAACCTAATGTCAAAATAGCAGCAAGGACAGTAGGCACTGAGTATTTACTCTTCGCCAGTCATCGTGCTAACTGCTTTTAACAGACTGCCCCAGTACATTCTGACAATAATTTATATTTATTTTACAAGATGGAGAAACTGATGTTAGTACAAGTTGAATCACTAGTCCAAGGTCTTGCAGCCAACAAGCATCCCCAGTGAGATGGTTTGACCCCAGAACACATCTTCTTTGTGACTACCAAGCTTCCTATTTTTTAATACTAGCTGCCACATTCAATCTGCGGGAGACAAGACTTCTGGTCATTTAGGCATGTTTTTCTCCAAAGCAGCACAAGAGCTGGGTGGAATATACATCCAGATTATACAACGAAATGTTAGTTGCCATGCGCTTCTCTCAGAGATGCTTCCATTGGCCACACCCACTAAACCAATCCCTCCACTATTTTGTAGAATTCTATTTTTATCCTTGTTGTTTTAATGTTTCTTTCCTCTGCTAGGCTCTAAGATATGAGGTTCATAATGTACCTCCTTTGTTTTTCAGTGCATGCCAGTGCTTGGTTTAGCTGCAGGAATGTGAAGGCTTGGTGAAGGAATGAATGTTCTGCTCTGGGTTCACTTTATGTACACTTCTAATACTTCACCTGCTGTATCAGGTCCTCTGATGAAGGCAAATACGCAGACATATGCATGTTAATCCCTGGGAAAGGGTCTCCCTGCTGTGGGTTAAATAACAAAGGGAGAAGGTGTGCTAAAAATTAGAATATTTTAGGGTTGCTTGTAACAATTTTCACTTTATTTTCATTTACATCACAGATCTTATGAGTTTTAGTTTGATTCATCGCTGTGAGACTAATCAAATGAGATAATATTAAGGACTAGACCCATCACTTTGTTCAGTCACTAAGGTGATGCTATCCTTCCTACGTGGCCAAGCAACCAGCCAACAACAGACGGATGAGAGGTGAATTTGGGAACTAGAAAAGCAGACACACTAAACATCATTTCTTTTCAAATAACTTAGTATTTTAAAGCAAGGCAACAGAAGTATTTACTACAGGAAATACCAGAACTTTGCTGACTTCATTACAAATACTTTATTTTTAATACTATTTTGATTTTGATTTATACACAGGCTGGGACACCACCATCAATTCAGTGTTTGGTGTTGATCAAGTAATCACTCCAACTCTGAGCTCCCTAGGAGCACAAGGACTGTCCTCTGATATCGCATGGCAACACCTACCTTCTCGCACATTATTATATTTTAGTTTCAGTTGTTTGTATTTTGTCTCTGAGAAAGAAGTAACCCAGCTCCTGGGTAAGAACCTCTCCCCTGGACACTGCTCTTGGTGCTTGCAGTGTTCTCTTGAGGACTTTGTGATACTCCAGTGTCCTGAGCTTGTTTCCAAACACAAATCCTCTCAGCTCAGCTTCCTCCTCAATCTGCTATTTTGATTTCCAAACTTCCTTATGGGCCACGCTTACTGCTCCTTCTGCCTTAGCAGGACGTAGGCTCTTACAGTGGAGCTTGCCAGCAGGCCCAATATCTCTTTTTGTTGTGTGTGGGTTCAGCCTTGCTCAAAGCCTCTGTCTTCTGTGTATTTGTTTCTTCCACTCATTCAGTAATCAGCTTCTTCATCTTCCTAGTCATTGTTAGAACAACTCACATTGTCTTAAATGTTTAGTAGGTGCTGTTCACATTCAATGAATTGAATTAAATTGTTTCATTAATTTTTACATTTTGGATTGTCTGATTTCAAGGCATCTTATTGTAAGTTATTTTAAAGTACCTTAAAATGAATATACTATTAAAAAATCCTACTTGGGGGTGCCTGGGTGGTTCAGTCAGTTAAGTGTATGCCTTTAGCTCAGGTCATGATCTCAGGGTCCTGGAATCAAGTCCCACATCAGCTCCCTGCTAAGCTGGGAGTCTGCTTCTCTCTCTCCCTCTTCATGCTCTCTCTTGCTCTCTTAGAAATAAAATCTTAAAAAAAAAAAAACCTATGTGAATTAAATGAAAAGACTGAAAAAAAGACGAATCCAAATTTTGATTGAAGAGTTACCGTGTCCTTCAATTTTTAGTTATATCTCCACATTTTACATATCCTGATTTCACTGCATTTTCAAGTCTGTAAATCAAGTCTTAGTTCACTAAGTTTTCAGCATATGAAAATCATGTAATTCAGAAATTCTTCAGAGTAAGTGACTTGGGCAAATTTTAAATCTCTCCTCTCTTTACCAAACTTAGAGGTTCAGGAAACAATTATTTAAATGAATAAACTTTTGCCTTTTATTTCATTTTATTTTAATCTTCACATTCTCTCTCTTTCTGTTTATTGAGGTATAATTTACTATTAGTAAAATCCATTTTTTAAATGCACACTTTTATGAATATTAACAAATTTTAGTTGTGTAACTGCCACCACCAATCAAGACAAAATATTCTCGGGGCACCTGGGTGGCTCAGTCATTAAGCGTCTGCCTTCGGCCCAGGTCAGATCCCAGGGTCCTGGGATCGAGCCCCACATTGGGCTCTCTGCTCTGCAGGAAGCCTGCTTCTCCCGCTACCATTCCCTCTGCTTGTGTTCCCTCTCTCGCTGTGTTTCTTGCTGTCAAATAAATAAAATCTTAAAAAAAAAAAAAAGACAAAATATTCTTATCAGCCAAAAAAGCTCCCTTATGCTCCATTTTGTTGTTCACGTCTTTCCCTTACCCCCAGCCATTGGCAGCCCTGATGTGAAAATATGAATGCCTTTTTGTTCCTTAAGTGCATCTGGGAAAATTTTCACTTAAGACTTAAGTATCCCTGGTAAATCAGGTATTGAGTAGACATAATTTCAATACCCTTAAAATGTATTTGGTAGCCTTATGCTGCGAGAAAGATAATTTGGGAAATTTATTTTACTTTTTAAAAATTTTATTTACTTGTGAGAGAGAGTGAGCACATGCATGAGTAGGGGGGAGGGACAGAGGGAGAAGCAGACTCCCCGCTAAGCAGGGATTCCCAATGCAGGGCTCAATGCCAGGACCCTGGGATCACGACCTGAGTCGAAGGCAGACGCTTAACTGAGCCACCCAGTTGCCTCTGGGAAATAGATTTTAAATCAGTGAGATATAGTTGCCTCTAATTATGTCATGTAACATCCAGTCTGTGGATGAGAAAGTGACTATTTAATGGCATCAAGCTTTGGGATTCACAGAATAGGGAAGGAAAAAATCTTGTTAACACCTGGATGTTTTTCTCTCCTTCTTCTTTTGCACAGAGCTGGGGGGCAATCAGTTTAAGATCCTTTTTTTTTTTTTTTTTAATCTAAATAAAGTTCTTACTTGGTTTGAAGTGATATAATGGTGATTAAGAAATTAATGTGCCTCACCAGTGAAAATCAAAGGACATGCCAAATTAGACCAAGTATTGAAGGAAAGAGCCCTCTCAATTGAACTTACATTAAATTTCAACTAAGGGCATTCTTTGTTCTTTCAATGATGGGTATGTGACAAAGGGGATGCCAATTAAAGTGTTGGGAGGATAAAATTAAATTGCAGAAGGAAGACTCAGTTTGGGGTGGCATGCCTCTTCCATGCTCCCATTTTTGGAAACTGTCTGACAGGCCATGTGGAAAAGAAGCGATAACTATGTTTACGGCACAAGGTCTGTCTTATTCTGGACAAGTCTAATGGGATTGGGGGCAGACATAAGACAGTTTTATCACTGACAAATCCATTCTGTGTTATCAAAATTAGAACTAGGAGAAATAAAGATTGCCATCAGACAATGGTAAGAACTAGTAGGTCAAAGCTCACATCATACTTGATTCAAATATAGTCGATGCCTTTGCATATGCTCCTTTTTAATTGTGGTTTCCCTTTTTGATTTATGTAATACCTTAAAATTTTCAGAAATTTTCTCCACCTTGTTTTTGTTCCTGTCCTCTGTATCTACCTGACAGGGCTCAGGCACCACTCTTTGCTGTATATCTCACATCTTGCACCTATATTTTGTCCTCTTTTCTATCTCTATAGTCTCATCTTAGACTATCTTTTTATTCCAATTTCTATCCAAATAAGTCTACATCTCTTGTCAAATTTAACTCTAGATCATCAGTTTTCTAGCTTCTTGATATTTATATGTAGATTTTCCACAAGTACTTCAAACTCAGTGTGCTCCTAAAACTTCCTCTGCCACACCTGTCAGCTACTTAGTACACAAACGTTTCACTGAATTGAACTGACATCGTTCACAGTGAGAAGAAAAACAGAATGTAGGTTTTGATTTGGGCCCTCCTAGACAAACACAGTTGGGAGAAATGAAAAAGGAAAAGATGTTCCACAAAGAGAGAACACCATGAAGTACAAAGCCAAGTTTAAACATTTCTATTCCTTGGAGATGAGACTAGCCTGTCCAGAATAAAAAGATATTGGTAGGAATTAAAGTGGGGGAGTTAGGGTGGGACAAAACCGTGGCAGAATTCGAAAACAGAGAAATTCAAACTTGATTTTTTTTTTTTTTTAATTGAGATCCACTATTTACTTTGGCATAGGGGATATAATAGGGATTTGCTGGTTCTTATCTGACCTTTGTTTTTTGCTCCACTTTTTCTAAGAGATTTCAGATTTTCATTCTGGATACCTACTGACCTCTCCTCAATAGAGTTTGTATGTTTCAAGAGAAGATAACCTCACTCTTAGCTTCAAGGGTGAGCATGTGGCCTATATATCTCCCTTGGAATGAAATCTCAGGAATCTTGTTCAGAAACATTCTCTTATGATGAGGAGACTGATACTATCACTTGCTTCAGCCATGATGTAACTATCCAGGAAGCCAGCTGGAATACAAAGCACAGGAAGCCTAGAATAATCCTCATGGCCCAGCTAGAGAAAATTTCTCAAATGTTTAAGCCATCGTGAAAACTGAAAGAAAAATTTTGGAAAATGCCAATGTAAAATCTCCTTGGGTCCTATTTTACCTATAAATCACTTCATTTTTTTACTAGCATATATTGTTTGTTTCAGGGGTACATGTCTGTGGTTCATCAGTCTTACACAATTCATAGCACTCACCATAGCACATACCCTCCCCATGTCCATCCCCCAGCCACCCCATCCCGCCCACCCCTCTCCCCTCCAGCAACCCTCAGTTTGTTTCCTGAGATTAAGAGTCTGTTATGGTTTGTCTCCCTCTCTGGTTTCATCTTGTTTCATTTTTCCCCCTCCCTTTCCCTATGATCCTCTGCCTTTTTTTTTCTCAAATTCTACATGTCAGTGAGATCATATGATAATTGTCTTGCCCTGATTGACTCTTTTCACTTAGCATAATACCCTCTAGTTCCATCCACGTTGTTGCAAATGGCAACATTTCATTTTTAATGGCTGCATAATATTCCATTGTATGTATGTATGTATACATATATATGTACACACATACCACATCTTTATCTATTCATCTGTTGATGGGCATCTAGGCTCTTTCCTTAGTTTGGCTATTGTGGACATTGCTGCTATAAATATTAGGGTGCACGTGCCCCTTCAGATCATTACATTTGTATCTTTGGGGTAAATACCCAGTAGTGCAATTGCTGGGTTGTAGAGTAGCTCTAATTTCAACTTTCTGAGGAACCTCCATACTGTTTTCCAGCGTGGCTGCTCCAGCTTGCATTCCCACCAACAGTGTAGGAGGGTTCCTCTTTCTCTGGATCCCCGCCAACATCTGTCATTTCCTGACTTGCTAATTTGAGCCATTCTGACTGGTGTGAGGTGGTATCTCACTGTGGTTTTGATTTGTATTTCCCTGGTGCTGAGTGATGTTGAGCACTTTTTCATGTGTCTGCTGGCCATTTGGATATCTTCTTTGCAGAAATGTCTGTTCATGTCTTCTGCCCATTTCTTGATTGGATTATTTGTTCATTGGGTGTTGAGTTTGAGTTCTTTATAGATTTTGGATACTAGCCCTTTATCTGATATGTCATTGGCGAATATCTTCTCCCATTCTGTCAGTTGTCTTTTGGTTTTGTTGACTGTTTCCTTTACTGTAAATCACTTCATTTTGGAGAAACACAAGAATATATATGTATTATGTTACATCTGGGGGAAACATAAAAGTTTTCCCTAGGTGTGATTTGATATGTTCAGAAAATTTATGTATTGACTTACCAATGAATTCAATTTCTTTTAATGTTTTTATAACTATTAGTACTAATGGAAGAAAAAGGAGAAAAGTTTAACTTTATTTCTATTTTCACACCTTTGGCACTGAATTTTTTAAAGGCTTTACTTTGGGAGGGGAGAGTCAGTTTTGGGTTCACAACAAAATTGAGAAGAAGGTGCAGGAAATTCCTATATATGCCCTGCTCCTACTCATGCATGGCCTCCCCCGTTACCAACATCACTTAGCAGAATAGTACATTTGTTACACCGAATGAACCTACATAACACATCATAATTACCTAGAGTCAATAATTTACCTTAGAGCTCATGCTAGATATTGTATATTCTACAGGTTTAGGCAAACATATAATGATATATCTCCATCATTGCATTATCACACAGAGTAATTTCACTACCCTAAAAATTTCCTCTGCTTTACCTAGTAATCCCTACACGCCAACCATACCTCTAGTAATCATTGGTCTTTTTATTGTCTCCACAGTTTTGCCTTTCCCAGAATGTTATATAGTTGGAATTAAACTCTATATAGCCTTTTCAGGTTGGGTTCTTTCACTTAGAAATATGCATTCAACTTTCCTCCTTGTTTTCCAAGGATTAATAGCTCTTTTTTTTTTTTTAACATTGAATAAAACTCCATCACCCAGATGTACCACAATTTATTTATCTATTCACCTGCTGAAGGATATCTTGGCTGCTTCCAAGTTTTGGCAATTACGAATAAAGTTACCATAACATCCATGAGTGAATGTTTGTGTGGACAGAGTTTTTCAGCTATTTGGGTAAATATCCAGAAGTGCCACTGCCTGTTCTATGGTAAGAGTATGTTTAGTTTTATTAGAAACCACCAAATTGTTTTCCACAATAGCAGTATTATTTTTGCATTTCCACCAGCAGCATGTGAGAATTCCTGTTGCTACACATCCTCACCTGCATTTGGTGCTGTCAGCATTCCAGATTTTGGCCATTCTAATAGGTGTGCAGTGGCATCTCACTGTTGTTTTAATTTGCATTTTCTTGGTGACTTTATGATATGGTATTTAACAACTGTATGTCTTCTTTGGTGTGGTATCTACCAACGGTGGTATTTACCAACTGTATGTCTTCTTTGGTGTGGTATCTCTTAAGGTCTTTGGATCATTTTTTAAAATCACATAATTTTTTTCTTATTGTTGAGTTTTATAAGTTCTTTGTATATTTTGGTTAACTCTCCTTTATCAGATTTGTCTTTTGCAAATATTTTCTCCCAGTCTGTGCTCTGTTCTTTCACTCTCTTCATATTGTCTTTTATTTTTTAATTTTAATATTTTTAAGATTTTATTTATTTATATGACACACACAGAGAGAGAGAAAGATCACAAGTAGGCAGAGAGGCATACAGAGAGAGGGGGGAAACAGGCTCCCTGCTGAGCAGAGAACCTGATGCGGGGCTCGATCTCAGGACCCTGAGATCAGGACCTGAGCTGAAGGCAGAGGCTTTAACCCACTGAGCCACCCAGGCGCCCCTTAATTTTTATTTTTAAAAAGACTTTATTGTGTTATTTGACAGAGAGGGAGAGAGAGAGCACAAGCAGGGGGAGCAGCAGGCAGAGCAGGCAGAGGCAGAAGCAGGCTCCCTGCTAAGTAAGTAGCTGGATGCCTGATGCGATCCGGGGTCCTGGGATCATGAACTGAGCTGAAGGCAATCGCTTAACTGACTGAGCCACCCAGGCATACCTATTCTCTTTATATTGTCTTTTAGAGAGTTTTTAGTTCTAATGAAACCCAGCTTCCCAATTGTTTCTTCATGGATCATGTGTCTTTGGTGTTGTATCTAATAAATCATCACCATACCCAACATTACCCAGATTTTCTCCTATGTTATCTTCTAGGAATGCTATAGTTTTGCATTTTATATTTAGGAACATGATCCATAAATTTAGTCAAGTGTGTAAGGTTTCTGTCTTTTTTTTTTTTTTTTTGAAATTTACATGTGGATGTCTGGTTCTAGCATCATTTGTTGAATGTTGTCTTGGCTCCATTTTATTGCCCTTTCTCCTTTGTCAAAGATTGAGTTAACTATATTGATGAACGTCTATTTCTGGGCTCTTTATTCTATTCCCTTGATCTCTTTGACTATTCTTTCTCCAATATATTGCTGTCCTGATTACTATAGCTTCATAGTAAGTCTTGAAGTCAGGTAGTGTTAGTCCTTTAACTTTGTTCTTTTCCTTTAATAGTGTGTTAGCTCTACTGGGTATTTTGCCTCTTTGAATAAACTTTAGAATCAGTTTGTTAATACCCATAAAAAAATTTCTCAGATTTTGATTGAGATTGAATGGAATTTGTAGATCAAAATGAGAAAAACTGGTATTTTGACAATGCTGAGTCTTTCTAACCTTGAACATGGAATGTTTTCATTTATTCAGTTCTTTTATTTTGTTCATCAGAGTTTTGTAGGTTTCCTTTCTTGCATATATTTTGTTAGTTTTATACCTAAGTATTTAATATTTTGGGGTGCTAATATAAATGATGTTATGTTTTTCATTTCAAATTCTACTTGTTCATTGTTGGTATGTAGAAAAGCAGTTAATTTTTGTATATTCACTTATGTCCTGCAACTGATCTATAATCACTTATTAGTTTCAGAAGTGTTTTTGTTGATGCTTTTGGGTTTTCTACATAGAGTACCACCATCTACAAACAAAGATACTTTCGTCTTCCTCCAAATCTGTATACCTTTTACTTTGTTTTCTTGCCTTACTGCATCAGTGGACTTCCATTACAATGTTATAAACCAGTGGAAAGAGGGAACATCCTTGCCTTGTAGTTGATCTTAGTGGTAAAGTTTCAGAGGTTTTCCCTGTGTGGTATGATATTATCTATAAGGCTTTTTTAAAAATAAGATATTTTTATCAAGTTGAGAAAGTTCCCTTCTAAACCTAGGTTCCTGCAAATTTTCCTCAAGAATGGATTTTGGATTTTGTCAATTGCCCTTCTTGCATCTACTGATATGATCATGTGATTTTTCTTTTTTTAGTCTGTTGATGTGATGGGATTACATTAACTGGTTTTCAAATGTTGAACCAGACTTGCATACCTAGGATAAGCGCCACTTGGTCGTAGTATATAATTCTTTTTATATTTTTTTGATTCAATTTGCAAATATCTTGTTGAGGATTTTTGCATTATGTTCATGGGAGAAACTAACCTATAGTTTTCTTTTCTTATGATGCCTATGTGTGATTTTGGTGTTAGAGTAAAGCTGACTTCATAGAACAAGTTAGGAAGTATTCCCTCTGCATCTACCCTCTAAAAGAGACTGCAAAAAATTGTTAAAATTTTGTCCTTAAATGTTTGGTAGAATTCACCAGTGAACCCATCTGGGCTTGGTGATTTCTGTTTTGGAAACTTATTAATTCTTGATTCAATTTCTTTAATAGATATAGACCTATTCAAAACATCTATTTCTTCTTGTAAGAATTTTAGCAGATTGTGTATTTCAAGGAATTAGTCTCCTTTAACTAGGTCATCAAATTTGTAATTATAAAGTTCATGGTATCCCTTTGTTATCCTTTTAAATTTCTGTGGGACCTATAGTGAAGTCCCTTTTTTCATATTAGATATTAGTAATTTGTGTTCTCTCTTTCTCTCTTTTATTTTTATTTAGCTTGGCTTATAGATTTTACTGATTTTTTTTCTAAGAACCAGATTTTGGCTTTTTATGATTTTTCTCTACAAGATTTCATGTTTTCAATTTCACTGACTTCTGCCCCAATTATTTCCTTTCTTACGCCTACTTTGGATGTCATATGCTCTTTTTTTCCTGGTTTCCTAAAGTTTCCTAGATTACTGATTTGAGATCTTTCTTTTTTTCTAATATATGCATTCAATTCTATAAAATTCCCTCTAAGCACTGCTTTCTCTGCATCCCAAACATTTAAGTTGTGCTTTCATTTTCATTTACTTCAAAATATGTTTTATATTTCTGTTGACATTTATTGACTAGTGCTATTTAAATGTGTGTTGTTTAATCTCCATCTATTTTGGGGTTTCCCAGTTATCTTTCTGTTATTGATATCTAGTTTAACTTCACTGTGCTCTGAGAGCAGAGACTATGATTTCTATCCTTTTAAATGTGTTAAGGTGTGTTGTATCACCCAATGTGGTCTATCTTAGATTGCTTTGATTTTATTTCCTTTTGTGTTAAATCTTTGTCTAAAAAGTTCACAAAACCTTCTGCCACATGAGCAGTGTGCTGGACTGGCTCATAACAGTTTGCAAGAGTGGATCATTCCATTACTGGTAGGCTTGCAAGATGGTTGTTAGACAGAATCATTATTAAAAATAAAATTATATAAATTTATAATTAAATACATTTATTAATAATTAAACTATATTAAAACAAAGGTAATAAATATTTAATATTCAGCACCTCCTAGTTGTTGTATATATTGTCATTATCTGTGCTCTTTAGGTTATTTGCTCAATTGTGTATATGGTGGCAATACTGTATAATCATAAACTACTGAACATCACTTCCAAACTCCATGTTCAGTAGCATTACATTAGTAATTTGTAATAGGCCATGGAGAAAATACTTACATCACAGAAATAGGCAAATTCTACAAATCAGGGCTTAATTTATTGTTTTTTTTTTTATAGCCCCTGTATTTAAGAAAGTGATAGAGAAAATGGTGATAATGTAGATTACACTAAAAAGTGTGTCAAGTCTGGTTCATCATGTAACAAAAATTGAGTAAATAATCTAGTATTTCTCAATACTACCTTACGTCGAGACTCACTATAAAGCTATAGTAACAAGGTAAGCATGATACTGGGGAAAGAATAGTCAAAGAGATCAATGGAGTAGAATAAAGAGTCCAGAAATAGACCTTCATCAATATAGTCAACTAATCTTGATAAAAGAGAAAAGGCATTATTATCTGATTCAGCAAAGATGTTGCTCACATTATTGATGATGGATCGAGATTCCGACATTAGTCTTTATTGTTTCTCTTTTATCTTAAAGAGTAAAGAGAAGTAAAGTATCAATAAACATTCCCATCAGGACTACAGGTATTTGTCAATTGCAACAATAGGTTGGCTAGACTTATCAAAAAGAAAAGAGAAAGGACCCAAATTAATAAAATCATGAATGAAAAAGGAGAAATCACAACCAACACCAAAGAAATACAAACAATTATAAGAACATATTATGAGCAACTATATGCCAGCAAATTAGACAATCTGGAAGAAATGGACGCATTCCTAAAGACACACAAACTACCAAAACTGAACCAGGAAGAACTAGAAAACCTGAACAGACCCATAAGAAGTAAGGAGATTGAAGCAGTCATCAAAAATCTCCCAACAAACAAAAGCCCAGGGCCAGATGGCTTCCCAGGGGAATTCTACCAAACATTTAAAGAAGAATTAATACCTATTCTTCAGAAATTGTTCCAAAAAATAGAAATGGAAGGGCAACTTCCAAACTCATTTTATGAGGCCAGCATTACCTTGATCCCAAAACCAGACAAAGGCCCCATCAAAAAGGAGAATTACAGGCCAAAATCCTTGATGAACACAGGTAAAAATTCTCACCAAAATACTAGCCAATAGGACCCAACAGTACATTAAAAGAATTATTCACCACGATCAAGTGGGATTTATTCCTGGGATGCAAGGCTGGTTCAACATCTGCAAATCAATCAATGTGATACAATACATTAATAAAAGAAAGAACACGAACCATATGATACTCTCAATTGATGTTGAAAAAGCATTTGACAAAGTACAGCATCCCTTCTTGATCAAAACTCTTCAAAGCGTAGGCATAGAGGGTACATTCCTCAACATCATCAAGGCCATCTATAAAAAACCCACAGCAAATATCATTCTCAATGGGGAAAAGCTCTCAGCATTTCCCTTGAGATCAGGAACACGGCAGGGATGCCCATTATCTCCACTGCTATTCAGCATAGTACTAGAAGTCCTAGCCTCAGCAATCGGACAACAAAAAGAAATCAAAGGCATCCAAATTGGCAAAGAAGAAGTCAAACTCTCACTCTTTGCAGATGATAGGATACTTTATGTGGAAAATCCAAAAGACTCCACTCCAAGACTACTAGAACTCATCCAGGAATTCAGTCAAGTGTCAGGATACAAAATTAATGCACAGAAATCAGTTGCATTTCTATATACCAACAGCAAAACAGAAGAAAGAGAAATTAAGGAGTCGATCCCATTTACCATTGCAACCCAAAACCATAAGATACCTAGGAATAAACCTAACCAAAGAGGCAAAGAATCTCTACTCAGAAAACTACAAAGTGCTCATGAAAGAAATTGAGGAAGACACCAAGAAATGGAAAAATGTTCCA
>CM053617.1:2459730-2513346 GCA_028646535.1 Procyon lotor | reverse complement strand
CAGAGGGGGAGATGAACCATGAGAGACTGTGGACTCTGAGCAACAAACTGAGGGTTTAGGAGGGGTGGGGGTGGGGGGCTGGGCGAGCCTGGTGGTGGGTATTGAGGAGGGCACGTATTGCATGGAGCACTGGGTGTGGTGCATGAACAATAAATCTTGTAACACTGAAAAAATAAAATAAACATTTTTTGGGGAAAAAAAATGTCTTCCATATCACACTTCCCTTCGAGGCCAAGTTGAGTTAGAACACAAATAAGCAAAATGTACATCTTAAAGGTTATGTGGTAGAGAGGGACTAGACATAATCTGATTTATCACTTGGCTATAATGCTTACTTAGTTCTGCTCCCCACTCTGGAATAATGAGACTATTACCACAGGGCCCGACAACTTTCATTCTGTCAAATGGTCTAGCTTTGTCACTTTCCCTAGCTCATAGTCGCTGGGGTCAGAGAAGCTACAAACATTGCAAATAGAATGATTCCTCCTATTTCTCTTGGGATATATAGTTTTCTAAGCTACAGATCTACCAAGGGCATGAAAAAGGGAAGAAAGCAAAAAAGAAATCATCTCTGCTAATTCAATTGTGGGTTTCCTTGGATCAAAGACTAACTACTATAGCATACCAAGTTCAAGATTTTACTCCTAGGATGCTGGAGGCCCTGTCCTCATGATTTACATTAAGGCCTATATATGGTACACATGTGGCCTCAATGGAAGTATATTTAAAAGATTTTTTTTTAATCACTGGCAAACTGAGAAATAATAAGGAGGTCCCAATCTGATGATGTTGTTTAAAAACTAGAAAGTTGGAGGAAGTGAGGAAATGAGTAGACAAAAGAAGAAAGATTCATAAATTAAATGCCAGTAGGACTGTATCCCAAAAGAACAAATAAAAATTTCTAGTAAATGCAGTCATCCCATTTGAACAGATAGCCAAATAATTAAAATGTAGGGAAGCTTGATTCTCAAAGCTTCAAGACAGAGGGAGAAAATATTGAAACACACATGCGCGCGCGCACGCATGCGCACTCATGTAAAAGGGTAATCATGGGGATCATTTAAAAAAAAATTATTTTCAACCTCTGGGTTAGAAAACACACTTCACTGGGGAAAAATAAATGAAAAATGATAATGGGCATCATTTTCTCAATTTTACTGTTGAACAAGTAATGACTACAAATTTTCACATACATTGTGTTCAAGAAATGGAATTTTCTGTGTACGCTATAACTTTATTTCTATTTCAAGCCTCTGTTCCATCAGTGGAAGAACCTTAATCATAATCAGTTCTTAAGATTTTATTTGTTAGAGAGAGAAAGACAAAGCATGAGCAGGGGAAGGTAGAGAGGGAAGGAGAGTCTTCAAGCAGACTCCCCGCTGAGCAGGGAGCCCGATGTAGGGCTCAGTCCCAAGACCCTGAGATCATGACCTGAGCTGAAGTCAGAAGCTGAACTAACTGAGCCACTCCAGAGCACCCTATCATATTCAGTTTTAAATAGTCTCATTATAATCCAAGTGTCCTCAGTTAATGGAAGCTACTCCCCTTCCTGTCTTTCTTCTAGCTCTTTCCCTGATGGTTGGTTCCTAGATGTATATGGTTTTCTTCTTATGGTTAGAAAAAGAAAAGAAAGGCAGAAAATGCATCAGTTATATTTTCTCCTTCTTAGCACCTGTTGTGCTTTGAATGAGAATAAATACAGATCAGGTCATTTTCTGGTGTTTTCTTTGTAAACCATTCTCTCTGTATTGCTCTGCAAAGTTTACTGGGACCATTCACATGGCCAATATATGAGTTACTAGAGTTAAGCATTTGGCTTTTTTTTGTCCTTTGGAATCTGCAGAAAATGTACCATATTTATAAATACTATTTATAAACACTATTAGAAAATAATTAAGTCTCAAGTCCTTTTCAGCAGAGTAAGTAGAAACCAGATAAAAACTTTAAATACCAGGATCAGGGATGTAGATACCTATTGTTTTGACTTGCTAGAATCCTCTTACTCTGAAAACTGCCACTCCCCCATCCACATGTGCTATTGTGTTTGCTTCAAAGATGGATAACTGACCAAATCTCAGTCAACTTTAATCCTTTCCCTAGTGACAACCAATGAGACCAGGAATAAGCAACTGCTCCAAACTGAACTTCTTAGTCTTTCTGGGAATTTACAATCAGGACAAAGAACACAGGTATGTCTGAAAGGAAGGTAAAATTTGGGTACTGGCAGTATTTTCTTCTGTTGTGCAAACAGCAGAAAATACTGCTCAGCAATAAGCAGATGAAACAAAAAGCTGAAACACAGCATAAATATCCTAATAATACTTAGTCCTTGATTTCAGTTGTTTCTGAGGCTCAGTTTTAAATCTTCATTCCATGCCACTGAGGAATACTATGATCTTCCCCCTTTTGGCTTAAGTTTATGTTACTTGCAACCAAACAAGTCCTAACCAATACTTTCCAATGCCTTTAATGCCAAGATAATTCAGATGGACTCTATTACTACACTACAGAGAGAGAAAATTACTTGGTATTTCTCACTAGCCATATGAAGTCATTTCTCTCTGTGTGTGGATTCATTTAGGAATTGAGGGACAAGGAGAAAACCACATGTTTACAACTTTGAAATTCTGAATGGAAAATTCATTCTCAGAACATTTTTAATAATCAGATATTGAAAAGGATAAAGGCTATATTCTTGACTTTATTTTTAGAGTTTGACCAATAAATAGTTTAAACCGTAATGAGTTTGTTTTGTTTTGTTGGTCAATTTACTTAGGAAAAGTCAGCTGAAAGCTCGAGAATGAAATACCTATACTTTCTTTTTTACAAATAAATATTTTCTAGAGTATATAGTTTAGGCTCTAAGAAAAAAAGAGAAAGTCTTTATCTACAGGTATGGCTTATTCTGTTTAATTAACTCTCATTTTTCAGAAACAAAAAACTCCAGCTTGAAGAAAAAAAAGAAAACCATAAATCCATGCAAACTGTTAGATGACATAACTTAAGCAATGTAATTAAGAGTGGTTCAAATTCCAACTTTGTTGTGTGACTTGGGTTAGTTACTTAATCTCTCAGTGACTCAATTTTTTTTTCTCTACAAAATAAGAACAACTCCCCCATCATTGGATGGTTATAAGTTGTAAACGAGGTAATACATCTAAATCATGGAGAGTAGTTCCTTACACTTCATGTACACATAATAAAGGCTCAATTAATGTTAGCTATAATTTTTTCAGAAATCCTAGAAAATGTTGCAGTTTTCATATGAAGTTTTGGTTGTCTTTGAAATTGGAATACAATCAGCCCCTAAACAAATAGATCTTTCACAATACTTTGTTTATCCCTGTTTCCCTCAAGGTATTGAAAAACAAAAATAAAATTAAAAAAAATAAATGAAGGGAAAAAAGTATTCTCTATGCAGTTTATAGGAAGAGAAAGGGCTGCCACAAAGCCTAACAGTGAGAGTGCTGAAATCCTAGTGTATTTGGGAATTTGCCCATATGGTGGTAGACTTACATTTGTTTTACCCTACCCTTTCTTCTCTTTTGAAGAAAGAGAACAGAAACAGAAGCCCGACTTCATCTGAAAAACATTCCACATGATTCAGTTGGGAATGAAACTGAGCCCCTGTCTACCAAACCATATGATATGGACACATGACCCCGGCCTATTTAATCAGAATGTCTGTTCCAAGCTAAGAAAGGCACTTTCTGTGGTCATATGTCAATACTTGTTGCTGGCCATCATCCTGCCATGTGAAGAGAGCCATTGGATAAAGCGGTGATCTGCTGATGGAATTCTGTTAAGACCTGAATCCCAGCCATACTTGAGGAAATGATCCTTGGACATTTAATGACATGGCCCTCAAACACTCTCAAATATTGTTTCTCTTACTTTTTTACTTATGCTATTTTGAGTATGGTTTTTATCACTTCCAACTGAAAGGTTTCCAGTGATTATACGTATTTCTGTATTGCCTTTTATTTTTTATCTTTTTTTAAAGTCTTTCCTTCCTTCCTTCCATCCCTCCCTCCCTCCTTCCTTCCTTATTTATTTATTTATTTATTTAATATTTTATTTATTTATTTGACAGAGAGAGACACAGAGAAAGAGGGAACACAAGCAGGGGGAGGATATTGAAAATGGGGGGAGGGGGAGCGGGAGAGGGAGAAGCAGGCTTCCTGCAGAGCAGGGAGCCCAATGTGGGCCTCGATCCCGGGACCCTGGGTTCATAAGCTGAGCCAAAGGCAGCCATTTAATTACTGAGCCACCCAGGCACCCTGTATTGCCTTTTAGAGGCTGAAGGAATTTATTTTCTGCTTCCATGAGAATGGAATCTATTCTGACCCCTGTAGCAGAAAAAAGCCCAAGTAAGGCATGTAAGTATGTTTTCACCTAGTCCAGATATTCAACTCACGGATTAGAGAATCAGTTTAACCAGAAAAGACTGGAAAAATATCAAGAAATAGATTTTAATTTAAAAAATGTTCAATAAATCAATGTCAATTTTAAATTTACTATAGTCAAAGATATAACCATCTTTAAAAGGTATGCTTAAGGATATGATTTCCAAATTCATATAGCAAGAGATCATGTAGACATTAATTATCTGCCTTGAGCTCAGATTATAAAGCATTATCATGATTAGTTTTTTAATCAAGCGGGAAAGTATTCTGATATTCCATTGAAAAGTGGACAGAGGGGCACCTAGGTGGCTCAGTCAGTTAAGTGTCTGCCTTCAGCTCAGGTCATGATCTTAGGGTCCTGGGATTGCACCCCCAGTGGGAGGTGGGAGCAGGGAGCCTATTTCTCCCTCTCCTTCTGCCCCTCCCCTCATTTGTGCTCTCTCTCTTACACACACACACACTCTCTCAAATAAATAAATAAAATCTTAAAAAAAAAAAAAAAGTGCATTGGAATTTAGCTGTGAACCTAAAAAAATTCTTGGGGATGGAATACAGGAATATTCAAATAAACAATTTTTAACTGAGCAAGAGGAATGAGAAATAATACCCTTCTCAAGGGTGCACCCCACCCCCATCCCCATCTGTATACCTTTACAATAAATAATCCCCATCCAGCTTTATGTGTTAGGCAAAGAAGGTGCAGAAGGATGGGGTTGGTGATGTAAAGCCTCTTTACAATGTCACTTAGTGCCCTCTCCTGTAGGAATAGCTAGAAAAGTTTCTGTCTGTCAGAGGTTTTGATATCTACTCCTATACCATGAACTATTTTGCTCTCCACTCATTTATCCTCTAAAAATCATTGGCATTAATGCAATCATTAGCCTTAAGAAGTTGAGGCAGAGACTGCTTTAAATGCCTCCCAAAAAATTCACCATGAGATTATGGCAGAGATGAAATTAATATTCATTTGTCCCTATCATACATCTTCCCATGCAATTACTTGCATCATTCGTTCTTGCTTAACTTTGTTGTTTGTCAAACTTCAGATATCCAGAGGATACAGAAAAAAACGATCACCTGTGACAATAGAATTCTGGCTCTTATGTCACTTCTAAGCAGTTCACTGTGACAGGAACCATGCATGGTATACAAGGTCTTAGTACTCAAAACTGTATTTCAAACTCATGTGAGGTCCCACATTTTCATCAACTGTTCCCAATTCTCCCAGTTGCAATAGTCTTTTCATTTTCCTGAACTCAGCTGGATTGTAGATAGTCTTATAGTAGTGTCTATTTTTGTCTGTGAGACTTTTCAACATAAATACAGGGTCATCAGAGGGAAGTATAGGCCCGCCTTTTACTTCATTCATTTTTTTTTTTTTTCACAGCAGATCACATTTTTCTGAGTTAAATATGTGTGGAAGAACTTGCTGGTAGTCTTGTATCTGTCAGTTGATGGTGGCTCTTCATCGAATGTAGTTTCTCCTGAATGTTTCATCAAGCTTTGTATAACAGCACAAACAAATGCACTATTTACAGTTTCAGAGCAGACTATACTCTCCTGAGTGGTCACATACCTAATAAAGCTAATTAGGAACATAAAGAAAACCAGTATTTAACAAAACCACTTTTGTGGCCCAACCATTCCATGTAGATGAGTGGTTATTTGCTAAATTACTCAGGTAACAACCTGGTTGTGAGTCTGAGCAAAAAAGGTTAGGGGGTTAAGATGGAGAAAGAAGGTGAGAAGTTTATATAGGAATTACTTCAAAAGTAAAAGTAAAGTAAATTAAAAAAAAAGAAAAAGAAAAAGAAAAGCAAATGGGTAAGATAAAAGGGAAATTACTGATGTGTGCGAAAATACACATATATTATTTTCCTGTGTGTCTGTGTACAAACATAAGAAAGAAATGCGAGGAAATCTGTTTCTTTTTATGGCTGACTTTTCTGTGTGTGTAGTGGGATTTTCTGGCTACATCTGAGCTAAATATTATGGCAAATAGCAGAACACAGTAGTTACTGCCTATGATTGTCTGTGAACTGGGTGGGCAGGAATTTTTCATTTTATAAATCATTTCAGCTTGCTGTTCTAATTCCATAGCTCTAAGAGACTAAAAAAAGCCCAAGGAAGAAAACCATGCGTCGTGACTTTTTTTCTTATTCCACTGCTTTCCAGTTTTGATAGATGTGTAGTGCTAACATTTAGGGTTTTTGTTTTTTTTTAAGGGATGTTTCAAAATATCTTTATTGCTCTCCTTTTAAAGAAAATTATGTTTTCCTATTTTATTTTCTTCCTTGCTAAGGAAATTTAGTACCAAACCAATGAACTATACTGCTTCCTTCCTTCATTTCAGCTTATTTATAGCACAGTCTGTATCAATGAAATAATGCTATATTATTTTCTTGCTGATTGCTTAATGTTCATAGTTCAAAATTCCAGCCAAGGTCCTGAAGTGGTTTTGCCCTTATTTAAGATTTCCTGCTAAAGACACTCTATTACAGCTTTGCAAATAAGTACCTCCCTGGCCTCAAGTCCCTATAAAGGTAATTAAGTAATTTAAATAAACACCCTTTGCCAATCTGTTTCCTCCCCTCCAGGAGACCTGGGGAAGCAGTTTGCTTAATATTTTAGGTTTCTCTTTATTTTCCTTAAATGATCCTTTAGCCTTCAACTGAAAGGTAACTTTAGGTAAGTCATCTGAAACGTGTCACCAGGGCAAACATGGAATGCACTTGGTGGGACAATATAAAGCAAGTTAAAAAAAATTTTTTTCGTTTAACAGCTAGTGTTAGTGAGTATAGTTTTATAATTTGCTTGCTGCTCTGGTGAGAAATTTAAATCAGATCTTGAGACCATACAATGTGATTAATCATAATCCAGAGTTGTGTTCTCCTGTCAAGCCAGGAGCTACCCCTGTTCTCAACACCAATGTCTCTGCCCTCAGGATAAAAAGTTAAAGAGAGTTTCCCTTCAGTTCTTCGTATATATGTCAATCCTATTTTCTCTCCTAGCATTTTAGTAAGTCCCTCACATTCATTACTGATCTTATACTTAGAATTGGTTTACAGAAATTAATACTCAAATGTCAAATGAAAAGAAGGTATCTTTTACACTTAAACAAAACTCATTTGTCTTGGTAATACCTGAAATGAACAGAATCACAGCTGGGTGCTGTTAACCTGTAAATAGCTCCTTGTGCTGAGTGAGCTTTCGTTGGTTTTAGTCCATAGGTTTCCAACTGGACTTTCATAAAAATGTTTAATTTGTTTAATTTCTTAATTCCTTTCTAAACCATGAAACCACACTATACAATTAACGTCTGTGATTTGATTTCAAGAGATTACATAAAAACACATTTATTATTATAGTATTGACTGAGTTTAGTGTGGCTTCCTATATATCTTGATTTAAGAAAAAAAAAGTTTGAAAATTAAAGCAATAGATAGAAGAAATAGTCCCTAAATAAAAAGTAGGAGAAAAGAGAAATTGATTCAAATAGGAAGCTATGTTTCATTCAATGTAAATAGTCTGTGTAAGCATGGACCTGCATAATTAAAGGTGGAAATTCTTGATTTAATTATCACAACTCCAGTGAAAACTAAAAAACTAAGATGAACATAGCGCTGGGTTCATTTGCATTGCAATTTATTCTCAGGAAACTGATTTGATGAATCACAGAATAGAAACAAATGGGTGGTAAAGCTTGGGTTAGGCTTAATCAGAATTCTTGCCTAGGATTTTTGAACATAAACAACAGAAAGCGTCTCTCAGCCTCTGTCCAGTGGCAAAGCTGTGACACAGAACAGGAGATCTTCCAGTTACTGCGTCAATGCCCAGAGTCAGAAAGAAGAGAGGGGACTCTGGATTGTCTCTTAGGTCAGTTCACTGTCCCTAACCCCACCACTGGTTTTTCTTGGGCTTTGTCACACATGCCAATATCCCCCCCTTTACCTAAGCTAGTTTGATTTGGATTTCTGTCACTTCCAAGAAATGGGTTCTAATAAAACAACCATAATCTGTATTTTTTATAGACTTGGTAAAAAGAAAAAAATATAGTTATGCTTATTATATACTTTTCCTTTTTTTCTATTGAATTAGGTTCTGGGTACTCCTAGAATATGGTCCTATTAACAGGAAATTTAGTTAAGGAAACTGTGAGTTGTGAAAAGAAAATACTTCCTTTCACAGATAATATAATTTTTCACCTTCATCTTTTCTTTCTTGAGTACTTTTTTTCTCTTTTATTGTTAGATGTGTTTCCCACTCCCTTCACACCAAAGCAAGTGCACGTACTCTAGTTACGGCAGCCTAAAGACAGCTTGTTAAGGAAAAGAACTGCGAAGGTAGAGTAGACCAGGGTTGAAATAAATGTAAAAGAAGAAGGAGGAGAAGCAAAAAGGTAGAAGAGGTAGTAGACACACATCCTATAAACAAGACAGTGCTTTTTTTTTTATCCTATAAATATAGGATATAAATATCCTATAAATAAGACAGTGCTCTTATTTTTCCTATTCTTCTGAATTGCTATAAGGTAATCAGTCATATGCTGCTCATTTGGGGTTTCCTCTGTTAGCTTCCCCAGCTCTGGCCAATTTGTATGTATACATGTTTGTGTAAGTGCATCAGGGCACAAACAGTGGGGTTAGGGAGAAGAGTGAAATATGATCAGAAACTCAGCTACCAACTGAATGGATTTAAAAGCCAGAGAAAGGGACACCTGGGTGGCTCAGTGGGTTAAGCATCTGCCTGCAGCTCAGGGATTGAGCCCGGCATCCGGCTTCCCGCTTGGCGGGAAACTTGCTTCTCCCTTTCCACTCTCCCTGCTTGTGTTCCCTCTCACACTGTGTCTCTCTCTGTCAAATAAATAAAAAAAATATTAAAAAAAAAATAAAAGCCAGAGAAAATGTTCTGCAGTTATTTGAATGAGTGGTGCTCTGCAAAGGTTTCCAATGCATTATAATACTGACATGTTCTCTTGACTGAGGACATTGGAAAAAAGAAGCAGAAATTTGCTCCGTGGTAGTAGGTGATCTTAAGCCTTGTGATTTTTATTTTCTCCAGTGTCTGGTTAAGCTAAATGGAATAACAATGAAAGAAAATTCTATTTTGAAATATTTTGCTTTAATAAAGTCATTTCTTTGAGATTAATGAGGATGTAAGTCCTCCTAATAAAAATGGTTGTAGTAGGGGCAGTTGTAGTGGAGGTCGTAGCTATAATTGTGAATAACAGGAGTAGCTAACATGGAATCAGCACTTACATGCCAAGCACCACGCAAAGAGTTTTAGATAAGTTATTTCACATAAACCCTAGGAGATAGGGTATGTCTTGTTCGCTTTATTTTGCACATGAGGAAACAGACCGAGAGGTCTGTAGTTGTAGTCATGATGGCTATACTTAAAATGGTGGTAGTAATTGTGGTAACTAACATTTCCTTAGTCTCTGCATTGGACAACAAAAGTTCAGGTGTTATCTCATTAAATCCTTATAAAAATACCATGAGTTAGGACCATTTTATCTATTTCTGTATTCTGGGGATTATAAACATCTTTGTTTTTCTCTTATTAGGAAAAATAAGAGCACTGTCTTAAATTTACGCACCAGTTACTTAACTCACAATTTAGAAATATTCAAATGTAAAAATAAATGTAACATTAAGCCAAAGAATAAGATACTATTACTACCATCTTGCACACAGAGAAACTGAGCCTTAGTGACTTTAAAACAGGTCCAAATTCGCACGCACTGCACTGGTAGCAAAGCTGGAATTGAAACCCAGGCAGGTCTGCCCAGTATGGAATTTGCATACAGCTGCCTTGGTCTTGAGTAATCAGAAGGAATGTCTCATATTTACGCTGGCTCTCTCCAGTGCAAAGCATCAGCCAGAAAGATTTAAGAGAAAGGGTCAGAGGCTCTAGCTTCACAATTTCATGTATCCATGAACTCGTAAATCAAATGGATATCCAAAATCAAAATGAACAGTGAATTGCAGGCAGCCTCTGTGGCCAATCACTCCAGAATCTTTAAACACAAATTCTCTCAGTAGCAAGATTATTGCCTGAATAATTGACTCTGCTCTCCACTTCCCCTTGTCTTGGAAAGTCAACAATTAACTGGATGTCTTGGCTCTTTGCCTAATTGAGCAATGATATTTCTTAAGACATGATCTCCATATTGTGACAGTCATCTCTTTACAAGTATGTAATGCCACAAACAAAGACGACTGGGGAAGTTCAATCATAGTGCCTGGGTGTAGCTGTAGTTATGCCACACCACTTTGTTATACGACCCAATTCTGGCCAACATTTTCTCAGGCAGTTATTTCCTGTGCATTTCCGGAGGTATCCACAACTAGCCTTTTTTTTTTTTTAAGAGAATGGTAGTTAAAATAATAGAGCTTTTAAGGAATCAGAAAGTTTAGTGATTAGGATTGTGGCTAGTGGCCTATTTCCTGCTATCTGTGAGAATAGAGAAGGTAGAATTCCTTCCCAATTATTGCAAAAACAAACATCCTTACAATTTTTCCCCCCTCTAGCAGACTGATAAGAGAAAGGCTCAGAAGAACATACTGCTCCAGGAACAACTGGATGCCATTGTGCTTTAAAAGAAACAAAACAGGAAACCAACCAAGAAAACCAATCTTGATTTCCTTAAACAGAGAGACAGGAGAAACATGTTTGGATAGTGTGATGCAATCAAAGGTTTACTGTATCACAACAAAGGGGCCTGCATAGGATCAAACTTCTGAACATTCTCTTACAAAAGATACTTGGATCCAGTCTTATTTGTTTTCCTATAGATCTGGAGTGAAAAAGCATAGATCTTTAGAAGGAGCTGGTTCATAATGAGGAACAGTTTTGAGCACACAAAAGATAAAACAGCTTGACATTTCAAACTAACAGAGCTCAAGCCTTGTGCCTGAAAGGGCAAAGAGATTTTATCAAAGCGAACGTGAAAACATAAACCATGTCTTTATGTCTTGGGGAATGCACAGGAGAGCAACTTCTCTTTTCTCAGGGACTCTAACCTTTCTTCTGCATAAAGAAATGCCATCTTAATAAGAATTGGATCCAGTTCATTCAAGCTTATTCTTAGGTTGCCCCGAACCTTCTCCTGTTTGAGCCCCTGCTTCAGAATCTTTCGCTGCTGCCTCCTACCACCCTTTGCCAGGTCCCGGAGACTTCAACAGCGTGTCCTTAAGCACTGAATGAGTACTGTGTAACACTGCCGAGACACGGCTTGGATATGGAAAAAGATTTCTAAAGTTTAGGTGATAACTAAAGAAAAATAAGCATAAAGAATGTCAGCATAATAATCTTAGGGAATGTAAAATCTTGCCCTTTAGGCGCTTGGAGAGGAATTCTGGAGATAAAAGATTGTGCTGGTGTAGCGGACACTTTGTTTTCTGGCTACCCAGCCCTCCAGCTCCCTCTTCTTTTGGTGACCACAAATGCACTCTCCTCCTGAGGAACCACCTTTTCCTCTCTCAGCGCAGGTGCTCGGAGTAAGACTTACACAAGCTGACAATAAGGTAGGAGCACAGGACTCTGGCCTATACCAGTGTTTTTGTTCTTTTGTAGCTTTCCAGTGATTGACACTGTGTCTGGCACATATAAGGAATTTAATATTGTTCTGTGGATTGTAAGTAAAGAGGAATATACATGTTCTGCTCTAGTGATAGTCTAGTAGAGAAAAAAATATATAAAGGAAAAGCAACATGAAGTCATAAAGACCAGGTGGAGGAAGGAGAATTGTGAGGTACTTACGTTTGTCCTACACAGAAGCCATTAAGTGACTCCAGATCTGTATCTCCCTTCGTATCTGTAACATTTGCTGTGCTCACTCTGTACTATTAAGGTGTGCCCTGGCCCTGAAACTGGCCCCGAAGCATCTTCTTTCCTATGCGGGGCAGCATCTGTGCCTGTCTCCAGCTGGTGCTTGCATTATGCTCCATAGAGCCTTCCACAAGTCACTGGGGCCCTCATTAGGAAAATGCTGCTGTACAATCTCAATGAAAGAATGGGAGTATGGGGGGTGCCTGGGTGGCTCAGTAGGTTAAAGCCTCTGCCTTTGGCTCAGGTCATGATTTCAGGGTCCTGGGATCGAGCCCCGCATCGGGCTCTCTGCTCAGCAGGGAGCCTGCTTCCCCCTCTCTCTCTGCCTGCCTCTCTGCCTACTTGTGATCTCTCTCTCTCTCTCTGTCAAATAAATAAATAAAATCTTTAAAAAAAAAAAAAGAATGGGAGTATGATCAATAATAGGAAGGTTTCAATGTCTTTAGTCTTATAAAGCCAACAGAAGGCCTTTACTGTGAATCTTAAACTGACTTGTGGAATGTAAGTTTACTGGATGTGGGAACCCTTTTTCTGAACAGGGTCTAGCTAGGAAAAATACTAAGCAGGTCAAGTTCCTAGTGCTATGCTTATTGATTTGGGGACTTAAAAGAAATGTGACTATCATTCCTACCTCAATATTTTAACCCTTCAACACCAGAACAAATGAACCAAAAAACAAGTCAACAAATAATACAGTATACTGGTGGTCTTTAACATTTATTCATGGGACTGATCACAGCAACTTAAAAAATTAATTGAACATAAAACGGAATATACCTTTTAATTTTTGCTTATCTATTACAAACAACTTTTATGAATAAACTTTTACCTTTTATAAACAACGATTTTACTTTTATCTGATACCAGTAACTAGTTATTTATATATTATAGCCACTTAATTTATTGATTTGTGGCAGTTACAAAATATTCCTGAAATGTGAATATCATATTTTTAAAGAAAATTTCCAAAGAAATAAGAGAGATCATGTTTTATCTCATTTCACTGAAAGTAGTGCGTGATCAAAGGTTATAGTCACAGAGTGGCAGGAGGTACATGGTTAGTCCTGCCATTGCCTAAAATTCTCAAATTACTGAAGGTGAGTCAAAAATGTAAGAACTTGAAGTCACATTTTTAATGTAATATAGACTAGCTGATCATTTATATTCATTCAGTAATTACTGACACAGATCACTTCAACTTGTGTTCTGATGATGGTATTCTGACCATACAGTCACAGACGACCGACCCTGACTCCTCTTCCTCCCCTATGCTTCCGGTACTGAAATTTCTTCTTCATCCCTGTTTTATGCACACCACCTTCCACAATTCTCTTAAGAGGAAGTTATAAAAATAACTTAAGTTTTTTTTTTTTAAAGATTTTATTTATTTGACAGAGAGAAACACAGCAAGAGGGGGAACACGAGCAGAGAGGATAGTAGCTGGAGAAGCAGGCTTCCCGCCGAGCAGGGAGCCCAACGCGGGGCTCGATCCCAGGACCCTGGGACCACGACCCGAGCCGAAGGCAGACGCCCAATGACTGAGCCACCCAGGCGCCCCAAAAATAACTTAAGTTTTAATGGTGTTTTTAGTTCAAGGTCTCATCTACTCGTCTTGGCAGGAATATTCTGCCCAGGTTCTAGAAAAATCAGCTGTGGTGATGAGAATGTATCACTCCCTACTCCCACTAGGTTGCTCCAAGTTAAAGAAGTCCCAGGTACAACAATAAAACACAGATCCGATGTTAAGTGCCTCAGTGCATTTATAGTACATGAGCTGGAGGGAGTTTCTTTTCTCTGGTCTCCTACACTGTGGCTTCCATAGTCATTCTCATGTTACATGCTCATTTTCTTGGTGTTCTTATTCATCTTTACCCATTGATTCCAGTTGGATCCCGATGCACAACATTCTAAGTCTTAGAACTAAAGGTTTCGAAAGTTCATCCTCCCGCTTTTTTGAGCAATCAGAAGTTATAACTCTGAAGTTCAGTGGAAACTACAAGCTTCCGATAAAGAATCTCTTCTCTCCCATACTCGACTGTCAGGACCACAAACCTTCACAATAATTGGAGGATTCCCCTCCAATTATTTTAGTTCACATGTGTATCTAGAAATACAGAATTGTTCTCTCTTTTCTGAGGAATCTAGAAAGAAGACTGACACTTTTTCTAAGAAGTTTACAGAAGGCCTTATGAGGAATAAATTAAAAACTCTGGCCACGCATTTGTGTGATTATGACAGTGATGAGTCAAATAAAAACAACATTGTGTTGGTCTGCCTAAAATGTGAATACTGACATCTAGCAAAATGGGTGACCTTGCAAATGATAATGAAATTAGGAAAACATGTTTATCCTCCCCCCAAAATTAAATGAACTATGAGAATAAACTTCTATCCTTCAGAGATATGTGTGTGGGTGCATATACACGTATGCGTATGCCTGAGCACACGCAACCACACATGGACTCCAACAGCTGTCCACCTGTCAATAAGATCAAAGAGATTTTCGAAGGGACCAAACTGGAGTGCTGTGTGGGATTTGGAGTGCCCAAGGACACTGCGGGTGTCCTGAAGGAAGGCTGCACTATTAATAAGGCCAAACTGAACAGCTTAGTCCTGGGGAAGTGTCCTATGGGAGGTAGTGGGTCTAGAGGAGGACCAGCAGCTGTGGGCCTGGGTTTGCAATCTCTCAGGGTGCTAACTCACAGAGAAGACTTACAGATGAGTGCTTTCCCAGAAAGCTCAAACCTGAGCTCAAGTAGGTGAGTTCAAGAACAAGGATGCTCCTGAGACTCTCTTCACTGACCAGTATCCAACTTCATGGGTATCTTTATATTAGACTTTGGCAAAAGCCATATTTACTTAGAAACTTTTCTTTAATTTTGTCCCTTCAACACCCTAAATCCCCGCAGTTAGTAAACCCAGCAGGAAAGTATGATATATATCAACAATGCCCTGAGACAGGGTTGTGGCTGCTGAGAAATGGGACCAGAAGGCAGGATGTCTTTAGGGTGGGATCTACATTCTTTTTGATGGGGATCACACACAGATGAGGAAATCTAATGAAGTAAAGAACCCTCATGTTTATTGGTGCTAATTTCCTGACATACATCATCATACCTAATTCTCTCAGAGATGCTCTGTGACATCCTATCTCTGTGCTTTATTATTTCCACTTGAAGGCATGAAATATGAAGCTTAGAGAAACTGGGTGGCTTTCCCCAACTCCCAGAATTGGGAAAAAAATGGGAAAGAATAGCTTGATTTGGGTTTGTTAAGTCCCAGGCCCTGTTTTTTCACAACACTGTGTTTATGTTTAGATTGGGAAGAGATTTACGAATTACATTTATAGTTATTTTACATTGTTCTGTTTCCTATATAGTTCTAGTTCCTGCATAAGTAACATTAGGGACCTTTTTAAAAAGATTTATTTATTTTAGAGAGAAAGAGAACAAGCAGAGGGAGGGGCAAAGGGAGAGAAAGAAAAAAAATCTCAAGCACTCCCCCACTGAGCGTGGAGCCCAATGTGGGACTCAATCTCAGGACCCCGAGATCATGACCTGAGTCATGATCTAAAACCAAGAGTCAGACACTCAACTGACTGAACCACCCAGGCGCCCCACATTAGTGACCTTTAAATCCAGATAGTTTAAAGAAATAGGTAAATTCACAATCAAGTTCAAAATAAAGTAGATCAAATTGACTTTTAAATTATTTACTCCCTCTACTGGTGACTTTTTGAAGTGATATAAGTGGAATAAAACTAAGTTGAGTATGTGACTTCCTAGCATACATCAAACTCTCAAAATGGAATATTAAACTTATCGAAATACATATTTTATGAGTTAATGTACTATTACCTCTGTCACCAATGCTACAGAAATTCTTTAAAGATCTATTGATTTTTTAGGAAAAGCATATTTATAATTGTTATGAAGCGTATTTCTTGTATATTTAGCTAAATATAATTTATGTTTGTTTAATTTCAATGTTTTTGTCTTTTTAAAAAAAAGATTTTATTTATTTATTTATTTAAGAGAGAGAGCCAGAGCACAAGCAGGGAGAAGCAGACTGCCCAGTGAGCAGGGAGCCTGGTGTAGGACTTGATCCCAGGACCCTGAGATCATGTCCTGAGCCGAAGGCAGACACTTAATCTGTGTCAGGCACCCTTGTTTTTGTCCTCTGCTATGTGTGTATAAGTTTTTGTTTTCTAATTCTGTGTGATGAGTTTTAGTTTGAACAGGTTGTGAAATAAGGGTTCAGGTAAATGATACAGACTCATGACTGGTTTAGAGGTAGAAATGAGAACTTGATATACCAAGGAAAAGAAGATAAAGTTTTTAGAAAAGGGTATGAATAATATCTGGTAATATGGCTGAGACTGAAGCTTTTAGGGTTTATCCAAATTAATAGCATAATATCCCTCCACATTTGAGGGACACAGAGGAGACACTGGAATGTCAGAAAGAATGTATGTATCTCTTCAGTGGAACTGACTTGTCAGTGGTGATGCTATAGTGACCAAGATCATTTTGCACTTTTACTCTGTGTATGGTATATGGTGTGTGTTTGTGTGGGTGGGCTATATGTGTGTTGTGGTGTGTATGTATATGTCCTATGTGGTGTGCATGTGGAGTGGTGTGTGTGTGGCATGTGGTGTGGTGATGTATATGTGTGTAGTGTGTGTGTGTGTGTGTTATGTGTGTGTTGGTTGGGTGAATGTGGCAGGTGTGCACTGTGTGTGTACTGGTGAGGTGTGTGTACGGTGTGGTGTGTGGTATAATGTGTTATAATGTGTATGTAGTATGTGGTGTGCATGTGAGGTATTTGTGTAATACATGGTGTGTGTGTGGCGTGATGTCTATGTGTATGCATGTGTATTAGTGAAACGTTTGTGTGGTGTCTGGTGTGCATGTGTTGTGTGTATAGTATGCGGTATGCATGTGGGTGGTGTGTGTGATACGTGGTATGTATGTGGTGTATAAGGTGTGGTGTGGTGTGAGTGCTACGTACATTGTGTGTGTGTGTGCGCGTGTGTGTGTGTTGGTGGGAGGAAGAAGAAGGCTATTTGAAGATAAACACAGTGTTGTTACTTGTTTTTCTTCCCTAATTATTGTAGAGACTGAGTTGTGACATATGTGTCATTTCTGTGGTTTTATACAGACTTCTAGTTGAATGAATTGGGATGTAAAAATTGATCACCCTGTGAGCAACCTGATGCCCCAGAAAGTTCACAAGTTTTTTCCTGTGGCTTCCTATGCTCACACTAGAAAAATAATGTGTTTTTTGCTCTGCACTGAATATTCCTCAGCAATATCATGAAGGCATTCTGTGGGTGTAACCCTGTCTCAAGCTAATACAAGCACAGAGACACTTGTTTCATGATTCTCCATCTTGTGGCACATTAGCACCTCCAGCTTGCAGGTATGATCTGCACCGAGTCTTTTTTACCTTCTTTACCTTGACAACTTTGTAAGCATCCTTAACACACACTATAAGGAGATAACTAACACTTGTAGATTTTGCTTTCAATGGTGACAAACTAGCCTCTAACAGACTAATCCTCCCACTGAAAACAGCTAGAAACCTGGACAAAATAGTAACAAAAAAATCAGAGCATTACCAAAGCAATGTGGATTTGAGAGGACAAGGATGCAGACAGGAAAGCCAGAGAAACAACGTGTTTTCTTCTCTCCCACTTTGCAAGTATTAATAATACAAAGTTGTAGAAAGCGTTCTAGTTGAGCACCCACGAGCAGACTGACTGAAAGATGTGAATCTCTGTGACAACCCTGACTCTCACTTGGAAGTTTGTTTTTGTTTAGAAAATTGCAATACTATAGTCATTTTCAACTGTGATGTCTTTTTTTTCTTTTAGAGTCTTTCTAGACACAGAAATTAGGCTTCTTCACAGTGCATTTTAGTAAATGTTGTGACTAAATAATGTACAAAATACAAATAGTTACTATGCATAACACAGGAAACAGCTTTGCACGACTACTGAAAGCTAAGGATTGAGTCGGTAGACATGGGATGGAATCCTGGCTGGCCATCCACTTGCTGGCCATTTTGCTTGTGATAAGTTAATTAGTTTTATATATTTTTTAATGTGTAAATAATTTGATGTGTACAAAATGCCCAGACCAGTGACTAGTATAGGCATTATCAATGATTATTATAGAACAACATCAACTCCATTGATAAATGATAGGAAGTTGAATGAAAAATAGCCACGATGTACAACATTTCACTAGACAAACTAGTGAACACTTGTTTGTAAATGATGGCACTGACAAGAGTGTGATAAAACAGGTAGCCTTGTATATGAGACACCTGCTTCTTCTAAAAAGCAACATAACAAAGAAAAATACTCTGTTCTTTGGCCTAACAACTATATTTGCTGTAATAGATTCTAAGATTAAAACCAAGGGCAGCCGAGAATTTATAAACAGGAACATTCACAATATAACTTGTATACAGAAAAACTGAAGACAGACTGAACGTCTAACACGAATGTTAAATAAAATGATGATATTACAGTAAAATGAGATAGCACACAGACATAGCGATGACATTTGTGAAAATGCTGTCAATGCGGTAGTAAAAACCTTATTAAAGTATACTCTAGCCCACGAGGCCTGGGTAGTTCTAAGCCTGGGCCCCAAATTAAGTCTATCAGAGCAAAACTGCTCCCTTATCTCAGTAGTGGCTTCGAGGAGGTGCACCTGGTTGAAGCAGGTCCAGTTAGAGTGCACTTTAGTGCTTCTGCCAGAAATGTTGGAACAAAACTTCCTTCTTAGACTTAGGAGAAGAGCCTCTGTCTTTGGCTGCTAGTGGGAGGGTGTGATGCTGCTGGATTTGGTGCCACACCCGAGCGGAGTTCGCTTGAGGATCAAGTCTACTAAAGGTAGTGAATCTGAGAGAAATAGAGGCACATGAAACCGGAGCCCTGATGAACCTCTGGTTTGTGCTCAAACCCATTTCATTCTCAGGACTCTTCAGTTCTACAGCCAATCATTTCCAGGATGTGTGTCAGCCAGTTTAAGTTGGGTTTACTGACCCTTGAAACATAATAAATTCTAATCACACATGGTGTGCTATAATATGAAGAGGGGGAAAAGCATGAATCAAAATTCTTCTCAATTATGGAAAATGCACATTCACAGGAAACACTGGTAAATGTGTAAAACAGATCTCTACTTGATGACCAACTATTTTTTTAACCCTTTAATGCATTTTTCAAGATTTCATAATGCTCATGTGTTGCTTTCATTATCTAAGATAAACTACTTATTAAACCTGGAGGTAATAGAATATAGTGATAATATTTAAAATATTTTTCTTCTGGAGCATTATAATGTACACATAGATAAGTAAATAATTCACCTCTGGTCACAAATAACATGTTTAAGATAATTATCCTGGGAGCTAATCTTCTCCTTCCCTAAAGCTATCTGTTATGAAAGGGTGAAAGGTTCATTGCACAGAACATTTTATTTGATGAAAATCTGAATGGTATACATATTTAAGCGGTATTAGGGAGACAGAAATGCCCCTTTTAAATTGTCCAGTGGGACAGTCAGCCCATACATTCCAGTCAGCCCCAACAAGTCCTTAGTAGGAGCCCCATTCCTGGTCCTGAATCAAAAGTTAACATTTGGAGTAGCATTTCAATATGTGCTTTCAAAGATGGTTTTTTTTTTTTTTTTAAAGATTTTATTTATTTGACAGCGAGAAACACAGCGAGAGAGGGAACAGAAGCAGAGGGAATGGTAGCAGGAGAAGCAGGCTTCCCGCGGAGCAGGGAGCCCGATGTGGGGCTCGATCCCAGGACCCTGGGATCTGACCTGAGCCGAACGCAGACGCTTAACGACTGAGCCACCCAGGCACCCTCAAAGATGGTTTTATGACTCACCACCAATTAAACACTCTGCTATCCTTAAAAGTTTTTTCACATGAGGAAACTAAATCCAAAATTCTAAAAGCAAAAACAAATCTCTTTTTACAGGGTTAGATTTTCAAACAATAGCATTAGTACGTTTTGTTCAACTCTTATTTGCCTGTGTATGACAGGAATTGTTTTCATGTTTACATATTTACATATTTTCCCTTTGACATTAACAGATTTCATTTAAAGAATCTTACGTTGAAAAACAGCCATAAAGAAAGATGTTTAGTTGGTTAGAAAAGCGTATTACCAAACGGCAGTAAAAACAACTAAAAGCATCCCACATACCCAGTATTGCCCCTAAGTCTGCAATGAGTGTGTGAGGAGTGATTTAAGTCCCCTTTCTCAAAGTGAGATAACAAGATGGAAAACGTGAATGGACTGGCAATATACTGCTCAGACACACACTGAAGGGGGTCCTAGGCCTTCTCAAGTCTAGGTCAAGCTCCCAAACACGGAAACCACAGAGAGTTAATGATAATTGAGATCATATGTTTCTTATCAAAGCTTCCTCAAGAAAAGCAGCTTAAGGGAAAATTCATAAATATGTGTCTTGACCACAGTCTACCAATCCCCTTCCGCATTGGAGCCTTCGGCTAATTTGTTGACTTAATTACCCAAGGCACAGGAAGGTTAAACAGAGTGATAATCTGATTTTCTCTGATTGCTGATCACTGCAAAAAGTGGCCCATAGGATGCAAAAATAAACCTAGAACCTTAGGCTATGTCAAATGGAGAGGTGAGGCAATTATCTAGATAATTCAGGCTAAGTTGACTGTTTACAGTAATCAAGTTATCTGGATAAGTACTCAACCTACACTCTGTCTACCGGAAAACACTTTTAATCATATCATGGGGTCTGATTAAATGGGTTGTTTGTTATATCTAAATTTAGTGTGAACTATTTATGTTTTAATAGTCAAATTCATAAGGAAAAAACTATTATACTATCCTGTGACAATATCCCAAAATGATAGGGATAACAACATTTTGTCCAAATGAAGAGTGAGTGCTTGTCTTTATGTAAGAGGAAAACATGAGACTACAGAAAGGAAATAACACGTGGGAAAAATAGGTTTACTGTGTTTGAGTCTAATATGAAGGCCTGTATAAGGTAAGAGAAGTTAAAGCTGCTATGAGAAATAGGAACATATCCCACACCACATCCCACATCTATATTCTGGTAATCTCTGATTGTCAAGAGGCATCAAAAAAATCTTTAAATAGAAGAAAGAAAATCAGTTAACTCTTTGTTGTTGTGGTTGCTTATGAATAAATACTTGCTCATCTTAGAAATTTTAGAGAATACAGAAAATCATAAAGAAGAAAGCCAGAATCACAATACAGAGAACACCACTCTTCATGTTACTGTGTATATTCTTCTGTACCCCATAATAATATATAGTGCTATGTGAGCCTCTGGATCAAATCTGGCAGGATTTTTAATTACATGGGCCAATTAAAAAACTGGAATTGTACCATATATATTGTTTTGAAGCATGCATTTTTTGCTAGATGATACTTTAGGTATCTTCCTATGTCATAAATACAGCATCATTTTTCATTCTTTTACATGAGTGCAGCATAAATCCAACCACTATTTTTGGACACTTAGATTGTTTTCCATTGTCTTATAAACAACTCAGTGTTTGAAAATCATCCACCCTCACATATTTATTACTTGATTCTTTCCCCCTATAGATTAAATTCCTTGAAGTGGAGTTGCTGGGTAAAAGAAAATATACATTTTTATGGCCTTTGATATAGATTGGTTAACTTAATACCATTCACTTTTATGACTTATTAATGGCACAAGCTGGGTACAACAGCACCTGTTTTCCCATAGTTTGTCATCCCTAAATAAATATCTTTTTTTTTTTTTTTTTGAGCCTAAATAAATATCTTTATTTAAAATTATTTTTGGTTTTGCAACTTGATACATAAAAAAATTCCAATTTTGGCTACTTCTTTGATTTTTTAAATGAATATTATTTCATCATTTATTTTCTATGTCTATTTCTTCCTTTGTGAATGACCTACTCATATCTTTCCATTTTTTTTCCTTTTGGAGTATTTTTAATTTTTTGATCATTGTTAGAATATCATATTCTATGACTACTTTGCTAATAACTTTCCCAGTTTTTCATCTGCCTTATAATATTTTACTTATGTTTTTCAGCATAGAAGCTTCCCAAATTTATGTAATCAAACTTGTGAAGTTTTTCTTGGTGGTATCTCGCTTTACTCTTTGCTTAGAAAGTCTTTCACTCCTATAACTCTTTCACACATATATATGTATACACACACACACACACCCCTCTATTTTATGCCAGCCCATTTTATTATTATTTTAAAATTTAAATGTTTAATCCATTTGAAAGAAAAAGTTCATTATCAAGAAAATGAAACTATAATTAGGGTAATTTTGATTATGCTGGTTGTGATTTTCCTATTCCAGTTCTTCCAAAGTAGATTTGATACATAGAAGACAGGCACCCAAGGCACACAGGCCCTGCCTGCAGAAACACTGAAGCTGCCATGGGGATCTCAGAGAATGCTTAGCTCAAAAACAGAAATTCAGAATACCTAGCATGAAAGAAAAATCACAAAAAAGTTCCAAGACCAAACATCAAGTTCTGTGCAAGCAATTGAAAATCAAACCAGCATGCTTCCATGAATATGGTACGTTAGAATACAATGGAGCAAAGCATTCTAAATTCTGACATAAAATCATGTCCACCTAAATCCTTCACTCAGCCAGACTAAACATTCAATTCTGAGTACAGAATAAAGACATTTTTTTTCATACAATGAGAAACTCAAACATTTATATTTCATGGACATTTTTTTTGAAAGTTATGTGAAATGTTTCAACAAAATGAGACCAAAAAGTAGAATTAATTTGATCCAAGGAGCAAAGGTTTCAATTCAGGAAAGGTGTGATAGTAAGATCTAGTTAACAACTGAACAGCTGGGCAAGGACAGCCTGCTAACTAGAGCACAGAAAGGAAGAGCTTTGCAGGGAAGGTCTGTAGGGAAAGGGTGTATGTGAATGGACCAATAGAAAAAATGACTGGATAGAGAATTGGAAGGAAAAAATAGTTCATGATAAAGGCAAATACTGAAATAGAGAACACTAGAAATTTCAAGAACAAGAAATTTTTGTTTCAACCAAGAAACAAACTCAAATGAAGCATGATTTTATGTAACTGATGAAGCATAAGAAAGAAAAGTTCATTTGACACTAATGCTAGTAACAGTCTCCTTTGATTTGCCCAGTAGTTGTGGCAACGGACCTATAAACATGAAAATGTAATTCTAGCACATGATTAGACCCAACATGGTCATAATGATGTAAATCCTACAAACACTTACCAACTTTTAGAGTCAACTTACAGGAATGATGTATATCAAGACTTTATGTACTTGTCAGGCAGAATGAAATAGCTCACAATTTTGATAATGTACAAGTAAAAACGAAGTTGATAGAAAAATGGGAAATAAAGAGAGGAAAGGGAGTTAAAACAGTAAGAGTATTAAAATCTTCATTTTATAAAGTTGAAATAAATACTCTGAAAATCAATGGAATAAGAATCAGAGCTGTATGTATATTAAAGGCTGTAAACATAACCGATAAAAAATAACAAAGCAAATATTAAACACTGATATGAGTAAGTACCCAGGGGAGTGGGATACAGAAGGTGAGGAAAATCTTTATGATCCATGTCAGAGAATCAATAGGTATTGTCTAAAGGAGATAAAACAGGAAACAGAAGTCTAAGCACATATGGCTGTATAAGTTACAACCACAAGAATTAAAAACAGAAACAAATTACAGGCTGTGGGCACAGGGAGTGGTTATTTTTTTTATTATAAACTTTTCTATAGTGTTTGACTTACTATCAAGTACCTATAGTTTTTGATAAAACTCAAATCTAAAAATAAGGAAAGAAAATGTTTGGGAGGGTCTGAGAAAATAATTTGCATGCTCTGAGAAAGTGTTGTAATCACAAAAAGTGTGTCATTGAAAACATGCAAAAATCTTTCTGATTGCGAGATATACACAATTGGCCATGCAAATGAAGTAAGGGGTTAGTGGGACTTAATTGAGGAGTTTGACAGTGGAATGGCCATGCTATCTCACCAGTAGCAGATAATTCCTCCAAAGTTTAGCTGAGAGCATGGATGTCCAGAATCCAGACTATTTCCCAACCTCCCTTGCAGCTAGTCATGGTCTTATAACTAAGTTCCAGGTAACTATTTGTGAATGGAAATGATGTCGGCAATACTTAAGATTGAGTCTACATGGAAGGCATGTGCTTACCACTTCCCTTTTTCTTCCTTCCACCTGCCAGGAACAAATTATGGCGAAGAAAAGCAAGATTGGAAAGATAAAGTGCCTTGTTCAAGATCATCATCAGTGAATAGCAGAGCTTGAAGAAAAACATAGGTATTCTGACACAAATTCTCCTCTAGGCATGTAAATATGAATATTTTATGGCATTCTCTACTCCTACAACAATTTAGCATTCTAAAATATTAGTTTGTCAAGTGTTAATTGGCTTTTGGATGCATTAGGAAGTTGCTAAAAAAATTCCTTTTTTATAAGAGAATAGTTTGGACTGAGATACTCACGTTATCTAATATTTATTTTATGATAAAATCTTTTTAAAAAATACTTTTTAAGAGCAAATTATGTTTCCAGGTATTCTCAGATCCAAAAATTCTGGTTTTGATTATAATAATAATTAAAACTAGCACACACTTAAGACAATCTGGAAAAAAGAGCACATTTGGAATATTTACACCTCTCAATTTCAAAACTTACTGCTATGCTACAGTAATCAAGACTGTGTGGTACTGCTAAAGGGACAGAATTATAAATTAATGGAATAGAATTGAAAGAACCCATATATGGTCAATTAAGTTTTGACAAGAGTTCCATGAGCATTCAATAGGAAAGTGTAGTCTTTTCAACAAATGGTGCTGGGATAACTGGATATCCCCATGCAGAAGAATTAAGCTGGATTCTTACCTCACAGCATATTAAAAAATCAACTCAAAATGGAATAAAGACCTACATATAAGGACTAAAGCTATAGAACTCTTAGAAGAAAACATAAGAGTAAATATTTCAAATCTAAGATTAGATTAATATTTTTTTTTAGATGAGACACTAAAACACCAGCAACTAAAGAAAAAAATTGGTAAAATGGATAAATACTCTCAGGAATGTGAAAAGACTGGAGCACCTGGGTGGCTCAGTTGGTTGAGTGGCTGCCTTTGGCTCAGGTCATGATCCCAGAGTCCTGGGATCGAGCCCCACATCAAGCTCCCTGCTCAGCAGAGAGCCTGCTTCTCTCTCTCCCTCTGCCTGCCGCTGTTTACTTGTGCTCTCTCTCTAGCTCTCTGCGAAATAAATAAATAAAATCTTAAAAAAAAAAGAAAAAGAATGTGAAAACACAATCTACAGAATGGGAGAAAATACTTGCAAATCATATATCTGATGGTGGTTAGTTTCTAGAATATGTAAAAAAAAAAAAAAAAAAGGCAAAACAACCAAACTTTTTTAACTTAACAATAAAGGACAAATAGCCCAATTAAAAATGAACAGAAGGACATTAATAGACATTTTTTCAAAGAATTAGCCAACAAATCTAACAAAAGATGCATAATGTCATTAATCATTGGGGAAATCCATATCAAAACCATAAGATACCACCAATTCATGTCTACTAGGATGACTATAATCAAAATGATAGATGGGGGTATGAGATAACTGGGTGATAGACTTGATGTAATGAGCACTGGGTATTATATACAACTGATGAGTCACTGACCTCTTACCTCTGAAACCAATAATACATTATATGTTAATTAATTGACTTCAAATTTTAAAAATGGGGGGAAAAGATAGGCAATTACAGGTGTTGGCAAGGATGCAGAAAAATTAGAATCCTTATAGATTACAGGTTGGAAAATAAAATGGTATAGCTGCTTTGGCAAACAGTCTAGAAGTTTCTCAAAAATTAAAACAGTGTCCATATGCCCCAACAATACTATTTCTAGGTATATACTATACGGAAGAGTATCAAAACCATATGTTCATAAAACTTTGTATACGAATGTTCATAGCAGCATTATTCAAAAGAGCCAAAAAGTAGAATCAACCCAAATATCCACCAGGTGATGAATGAATACACAAAATGCAGTTTATCCAAACTCTGGAATACTGTTCAATCATAAGGAAGGGTGAAGTGCTAAGTCAGGCTACAATATGGATGAACCCTCCAAAACATGCTGAGTGAAAAAGGTCACATATTATACGATTCCATTTATATGAAATGTTCAGATTAGGCAACTCCATAGAGTCAGAAGGTAGAACACAGGGTCCCAGGAGATGGTGGGGAAGGGTGTGGATTGGGGTGACTGCTAATGGGTATGGAGTTTCATGTTTGGGTGATGAAAATGTTGAGGAATTAGTGATTATGGCTATACAACTTTATGTACTAGAAACCACTCAATTCTATACTTTACAAAGGTGAATCTTATGGTATGTGAATTATATCTTTATAAAACATACACTAAATACATGCATATAAAACACACACTAAATACATGCATATTAGGAAAGAATTGGCATTTATTACTTTGGTGGTCATTTTATTCTTCCAGTCTTCTTGAAGAAATAATTATAGGGGATTCAGACAAACCAAAGATTTACACTTAATTTTATCCAATTCAAAATCATTTTGTTTCTTCCAGTGATTTTTTTCCCATTAGCATACACTTTACCCTTTCCTTCAAAACTATAGCATTTTTTTCCTTTTTAAACTCGAATGTAATTTGAGAATAAAAGGTTCACATTAGCTTTAACTGCCAATGCTTTAGACCTGCTGGCACCATGAACAAAAGGGAAGGATTCTGACACTCAGGGAAGATGCTCTTATTTCCCTGCTCCACAAAAAGCCAAAAGTAAGCCCCATTATTAGAGCTAGTGAGACCAGATTCACCATATGATTAATCACCCAAATAGAGGCAAAAATTCAGCCGGGAATGCACCTAGTGTTATGGTCAGAGGGCCCTTCCGGAGCTTGTTAAGGGCTTCAAGCTTATAATTTTCCCCTTCTACAATAAACTTCCTTCTAACATGCAGTTAAAAATGTGAAGTTCAGGTGACGCTTCCTGTTGAAAGTAAGGTGACTGTCAAAATATCATGCCAGTGAAATGGCAAAAATACATGGTTTTATTCCTCAAGGACACATTGTTCTTCAAATTCCTCAAATGAGATAATGAAGGATAACCCTACATTTTATCCTTTTGATCTTTGCTCTGTTACAATTCTTCTGTCTTCCCATTTCTTTTCATACAGAGAGAGACACAGAGACAGAGACAGAGACAGAGAGAGAGAGGGAGAGAGCAAGAGGAAAGTAATGTGGTATTGCAAGGTCATGGTTTAAAAATATTTTGCCTTTTCTCAAGGTCTAAAAATATCTGTGATCGACTAAGCAACCAATTACTGTACATCCCAAATGCATGTTTTCACAGTTATTTTTAGGGGCAAGATTCAGTCACTACACATCCTGTCCACTCCAAACAACAGACAGACACAGAGGGCAGATAATGAGTAGGTAAGCAAATGACAATGTCTCCTTACTTTTGACTTTGCTTCCAAGACCCAAGTGGCTGCCTGGCCGTCTCCACTCCGGCGTCAAACAGTCCCCCTGCAGTATGCAGACAACTTAAATTATTACAAGGCAATGTTACAAGTATGAACCCTGGCACAAAATAAAGTAATTACATTCAATTAGCAGTCCCCAAAGTGATGGCCCAATGCTGAGGGCTTTAGATGTTGCCTTTTGTTGACATACAGAAGCCAGGTAATGAGCCAAACTTCAAAGTGTAAAGAGCTAAATTGCTGCTTAATTAGTGGAAACTAGTTCAGAAAACATGGGAAAAAAAGAACAAAAATGCTCACCATTTTTTTTTTTATTGTAGACATTCAGATAATATGTCACATTTCCCAAATAACAACAACTGAACACCCAAATACAAAAAAGATCTTCTGAGGAGAATCCCACTGGAATAAGGATGTTGTTATGTGTTTTTTTGGGGGGGGGGCTAGGGAGCAGAGATTTATATAATTTGATGTCCTGTCTGCACCCCTAGTAACTTATTTTCTCCTTTTTATAAAAAGACTTTGTTTGAATTTTTTAAAATAAACTTAAATGGAATTGTATTAGATTACTTAAATACTTTCTAAATCTCACTATCCTTCCCACAAATATCCTTTTACAGGACACACCAAGTTTGCTGCTCTGAGGAACGATTCTGAATTCAAACATAGCCAGAAACTTCTGAAAAATTAAAAAGTATAGGGGAAACTAGCCTGATTACTAAGACATCATATTTTTGTTTCTTACATGTATATTTTTTCAGTATATAATTTATTGTGTGAAATAAATTATGTGAAACAAAGTGGCACTGCCTCTTTGTGTCTTCAGATGGTTAATCAATAAATGAGTTAAAGAAAACCACTGACTCTGAATTTCACTCATACCAAAATACCTTTCGGGTGGATCAGACATTTAAACAAGAAAAATAAAACTAACAACTAGGAGAAAATACAGGTTTAAAAAGAAAAACTGAAGAACTAACCATTATAGGACTGGCATTAAATCCAGGCCATAGAAGAAAATAAATGAATTTTATTTATTTACTCTAATATTAAAAATTATTGACTTTAATATTTAAAATTATCTATAATAAGAATGATAAAAATTTAAAAAGCTAAATGACAAACTAAGAAAACATATTTTCCATTAGTGCTACATATAAAGGGCTGTTTACAGAAAGAGCAACAAAAAATTTAAAAACGGCCATTGCCTCAAAAGAAAAAATAATGAGCAAAGGATATAAACAGCAGGGAAGAACAAAATTCTTAAATATATAAGATGATTCTCAATCTCCTTTAGAGAAACAAAATGAAAATTTGGTACCACTTTTTTTTTTCATATTTTCAAGCAAAAGACTTAACATGTTCTGTGGCATGTAGACTACTCACACACGATTAGTGTAACTGCTTCTATAGAGAAGGCAATTTTGCAATACTGTCAAAATGTAAAATTCATATGTCTTTGACATCTAGTAATTTTCCTACATGAGCATAGGACATGTGCAAAGATATTTCTTTCAGTATTATTCATAACAACTGAAATAGAATGTATATGTATAACAACAGGAGACCGGTTAAATAGAGTATATGCAGCTCATTTAAGAAAACTATGCTCAACTATTCCAAAAAATAGAAATGGAAGGAAAACTTCCAAATTCCATGAGTCCAGCATTACCCTGATGCCAAAATCAGATAAAGAGACCATAAAAAAGAGAACTACAGGCCAGTATCTTTGATGAACACAGATGCAAAAATACTCAAGAAAACACTAGCAAACAGAATCCAACACTACGTGAATTCAACATCTAAAAATTAAAAAAAAAAAGAAATCATTCACCACAATCCAGTGGTGGCTTTATTTCTGGTTATACAAGAGGATTCATTATATACAAATCAACTAATGTGATACATCACATCAATTAGAGAAAGGATAAAAAACATATGATGATTTCAATAGATACAGAAAAAGTAACAAAGCACAACATCAATTCATGATAAAAACCCTCAACAAAGTAGGTTTAGAGGGAATACACCTCAACATAATAAAGGCCATAGATAAAAAATCCACAGCTAACATCGTACTCAATGGGGAAAAACAGAACTTTTCCCCTAAGATCAAGAATAAAACACAGATGTCTACTCTCACAACTTTTATTCAACATAGTACTAGAAGTCTTAGCCACAGCAATTAGACGAAAGAAACAAAAGGCATCCAAATTGGTAAGGAAAAAGTAAAACTTTCACTATTTGCAGATAACATGACACTCTATACAGAAAACTCAAAAAAAAAAAAAAAAAAAAAGAAAACTCTAAAGACTCCACTAAAAAACTACTAGAACTTATAAATGAATCCAGTAAAATCATAGGATACAAAATAAGTGTTCAAAAATGTGTTGCATTTTTGCAACAAAAATGTGTTGCACTAATAATGAAGTAGCAGAAAAAGTAATTGAAAAAATAATCAATTTACAGTTACACCAAAAATAATAAAATGCTTAGGAATAAACCTAACGAAAGAAGTGAAAGAAACCTACTCTGAAAACTGTAAGATACTGATGAAAGAAACTGAAGATGACACAAAGAAATAGAAAGACATTCCATGCTCATGGACTGGAAGGACAAATATTGTTAAAATGTCTCTATTATCCAAGGCGTCTACAGATTTAATGCAATCCTATCAAAATGCCAACAGTATTTTTCACAGAACTAGAACAAACCTAAAATTTGTATGGGACCACAAAGATCCTGAATAGTCAAAGCAATCTTGCAAAAGCAAAGGAAAGCTGGAGGTATCACAATTCCAGACTTCAAGTTATATTACAAAGCTGCAGTGATCAAGACTGTATGGTACTGGCACAAAACAGACACATAAACCAATGGAACAGAATTGAAAACCCAGAAATAAACTATGATTATATGATCAATTAATCATTGATAAAGCAGGAAGTCTATCCAATGGGAAAAAAGACAACCTCTTCAACAAATGGTGCTGGGAAAACTGGATGGCCACGTGCAGAAGAATGAAATTGGACCACATTCTAATACCATATACAAAAATAAATCCAAAATGGATTAAAGACCTAAATGTGAGACCTGACGCGATAAAATCCTAGAAGAGAGCACAGGCAGTAATATTTCGAACATTGGCTATGGCCACGTTTTCCTAGACATACCTCCTGAGGCAAGGGAAACGAAAGCAAAAATAGAACATTGAGACTTCATCAAAATGAAAAGCTTCTGCACAGTGAAAGAAACAATCAACAAAACTAAAAGGCAACCTGCTGAATGGGAGAAGATATCTGCAAATGACATATCTGATAAAGGGTTAAAACACAAAATATATAAAGAACTTAAATAACCCAACACCTCAAAAATGAGTGATTTAATTTAAAAATGGATAGAAGAGGGGCGCCTGGGTGGCTCAGTGGGTTAAAGCCTCTGCCTTCAGCTCAGGTCATGATCTCAGGGTCCTGGGATCAAGCCCCACATTGGGCTCTCTGCTCAGCAGGGAGCCTGCTTCCCCCTCCCCTCTCTTTACCTGCCTCTTTGCCTACTTGTGATCTCTCTCTGTCTGTCAAATAAATAAATAAATAAATAATGGACAGAAGATATAAATAATTATCCAAAGAAGACATCCAGATGGCCAAAAGACACATGAAAAGATGCTCAACATCACTTATCATCAGGGAAATGCAAATCAAAACCACAATTAGATATCAACTCATACCACTCAGAATGGCTAAAATAAAAAACACAAGAAATAACAAGCGTTGGCGAGGATGTGGGAAAAAAAGGAACCCTCTTGCTCTGTTGATGGGAATGCAAACTGGTGCGGTCACTGTGGAAAACAGTATGGAGGTTCTTAAAAATATTAAAAATAGACTTGCCTAATGATCCAGTAATTCTAATACTGGATATTTACTCAAAGAATACAAAAATACTAATTCTAAAAGATATATGCAGCCCTATATTTATTGCAGCATAACTTACAATAGCCAAGAATGGAAGCATCCCAATGTAATAACAGATGAATGGATAAAGAGGTGGTATATACATATACATATACACACACGCACACATACACATATATACATAAGCATATATACATATATACGTATATACATATATGTATATCTGGTGGAATATTACTCAGCCATAAAAAAGAATGAAATATTGCCATTTGCAATGATATAGATGGAGCTAGAGAGTATTATACTAAGCAAAATGAGTCATTTAGAGACAAATACCAGATGATTTCACTCATGGGTGGAATACAAGAAATAAAACAAATAAGCAAAGAAAAAAAAAAAGAAATAGGCCAAGAAACAGATTAACTATAGAGAACAAGCTGATGGTTACCAGAGGGGAGGGGGCTGGGGGTTAGGTGAAATAGGTGATGGGGATGAAGGAGTGCACTATATTGTACTGAACACCTGAAACTAATATAACCCTGTATGCTAATTATACTGGAATTAAAATTTTAAAAAGATAACACAAAATAAATAAATAAATAAAAAATGAATAAATAAAAAGATAATGCAGATCAAAACCACAATGAGATACCACCTCACACCAAACAGAATATCTAAAATTAACAAGTCAGAAAACAAAAGGTGTTGGTGGGGATGCAAAGAGGAACCCTCTTAGACTGTTGGTGGGAATGCAAGCTGGTACAGCCACGCTGGAAAACAGTATGTTGGTTCTTCAAGTTAAAAATAGAGCTATCCAATGACCCAACAATTGCACTACTGGGTATATACCCCAAAGATAAATAAGTGGTGATCTGAAGGGGCCCCAGCACCTCAACGTTTATAGCAGCCATGTCCACAATAGCCAAGCTATGGAAAGAACCCAGATGTCCATTGGCAGATGAATGGATAAAGATGATGTAGTGTGTATATACAATGGCATATTACTCAGTCATCAAAAAAAAATCTTACCATTTGCACCAATGCGGCTGGAACTAGAGGGTATTATGCTAGCAAATAAGTCAATAAGAGAAAGACAAATACCATGATTTCACTCATATGTGGAATTTAAGAAACAAAACAGAGGATTATAGGGCAAGAGAGGAAAAAATAAAACAAAATAAAATCAGAGAGGGAGACAAAACATAAGAGACTCTTAATCATAGGAAACAAACTGAGGGTTGCTGGAGGGAAGGTGGGTGAGGGGATGGGGTAACTGGGTGATGGGCATTAAGGAGGATACAAGATGTAATGAGCACTGGGTGTTGATATACAACTGATGAATCTCTGAACTCTACCTCTGAAACTAATAATATACTACATGTTAATTAATTGAATCTAAATAAAATAAAATTTAAAAAATTAAAATACTAAGATAAATACGTTAATTAATTAAAAACTATGATCTATATGTACATATGGATTGGAATCAGACTGGAACACTATGATACAATTTAAGTATGAAAAAGCACGATGCTTCCAGTACTAGACTATCATCTGTGTAAAGAGCAATAATACACACATAACTATGCTTGTCTATTACACTGTGTTATATGTGGAATCTAAAAAAATATATAGATAGAGACAGCAGATTGGTATTTGCCAGTGATAAGGGGACACACTAAATGGGTGAAGGGGGTCAAAAGTTATAAAACTCCAGTTATAAAACAAATGAGTCCTGGAGATGTAATGTAAATATAGTTAATAATAATGTATGTTTAAAGGTGCTAAGACAATAGATTTTAAAAGCTCTCATCACCAGGAAAAAAAAATGTAACTGTGTGGTAATAAATGTCAACTAGATTGATTGCAATGATGATTTTGAAATATATAGAAATGTAAAATCATTATGTTGTACACCTGAAACTAATGTAATGTCAATTATATCTCAATTAAAAAGACAAAAATAATTTCTCTGTGATTTTATACCCCCTCAAAATCTATAGGTTGGAAACTCGGAAGTGTTGGAACTCTGTGAGTAATGAATGAATTGGTGATTGTGCATACTGCTTAAACTCTTTAATTAGAAAATAATGAAATAAGTTGGTGAATATTTATTGTTAGTATAACCTGTATTTCTAATTTCTTCTGCCTGGTTTCCACAACCTTTACTCCATACTGCAGGGGCCACAAAGAAAGAACTAAAGAGAAAGTAAGATTTAAAACCATTTATTTTATAAAGTGGATATTGCTATAAAATCCAGAACATAGTATTTTTTGCATGAATAATAGAAAAACAATCTAATATTCAGTTTATGACTTCCTTTTGCTCATTTATACATGGTTATATGGGTTGACAACATCAGAGCCTTAAAAGAAATTAGTTTTGTGCCTTGAATGAGGCACTATTAAACTTATGTCTTCTTTAATGTCTCATAATTAAGGAAAACAGCTTTCAGGAGTTTAATTTTTTACCTACTATCAGGATTTCTAAAATCACTTTTCTAGATAGATTATTATTGCTATTTTATTTTTTGTTTTTTTTATTATTGCTATTTTAAAATAATTGATAATTTTAATTTCTGCTTTAATTTCTAAAATGGTCTTTATCAACTGATATGACCTAGATGAACTTTTGTTCTTTGGAAAGCTTATTAATTTGAGGAGTGTAAAGAGGACCCTGAGACCAAAGATCTGGAAACCTTCCTTACACCAATTATGCAGACTCCAGGGGCTTGGGGAGGGGTTAGTTTTCTCTTGGGGCAGGTGGACTACATAAAATTCATGTTCGATCAGAGAAGTCTCAGAGGGAATGGCCGCTGGATAGGCAGTCAGCACGGAGAATGGCCATGGAATAGAAATGGAGAAGTGTTGTTCAACAACATTTCCTTTCTTGTTAAATCGTCCTAAAGGAGCATGTGCTACTTCTATAATTTGGGAAAATGGACTTAATTAAAATAATTAAAAATAATAATGCTGAGTGATTTTCAATCATCATAGCAAAATTAAGTTAAACTTAATCTTCAAACATGACTAAGACCTTTCCAGTAGCAAGGATGAAACAAAAAATAAAAAACACTATGAAAGAAATTAATTTGATTATAAGAATAATCAAATAATTAATTTGATTATTATATTGCACCCAAACCCTTATCCTAGGCACTGCAATATAATTTGAGTAAAAAACTACCCTAATTCTTATATAGTAATGATAACATTTACTATAGATTTAAAGTGAATTTTGCTTTCAAGTCCAAGTTGGAAAACCCAGAAAATTTCGTCTAGATTCTTTCATCAAGATGAAATAAACAGTACTGTTTATTTCTAGAATTGTATAATAGTGCTGGTTGAATACTGCTTATTTGGAGTTAACAAAAATACTATTGTATTTTTATTATGTTAAATCAATGTTTCCAACTGTCATGGTCCCTACTTCTAGCCTGGTTTTTGGAATAAAATGTGGCATATGTGTCAGGAAATTTGAAGGAAAAGGTAGTTAGAAATTGTTAAATGTTTTTCCCCATTGTTTAAGGATGGAAATTGAATTTCGTCAAACTTCCCCCTCATCATCAATTAAGATAATATTTTTTCTCCTTTACTATTTAATCATTCTTGCTTTCCACATTTGAATCACTCTTCCCTATTCTGTAACATAAACATAGCATAAACATAAACAGTGTATCTTAAATACACTGCTAAACTACTCATTAATATTATCTATGTTTATTTTTAGAGTTATTTCCAAAACTGTAATTAGTCTATGGCTTGATCTTCAGTATGTATCTTTATCAGGTTTAATTTCAGTGTTACACTTCATAAAAAAGAACTCAGGAAATTTTCTCTTTTTCACTACGTTCTGAAATAAATATGTAAATGGAATAGGAGGGTTTATTTGTTAGCAAAACTATCCAGTAGAACTTAATCACATGTCAGACACCATTCTAAGCATTATACAAATTCTAGATTGTTTAATACTTACAACAACACATTATAAAGTAGACTGCTACAATTACCCTTATTTTATAGATGAGAAATGAGGCACAGGGAAGTTAAGTAATTTACCCAAGATAACACAGCTTTGACTCCAGACAGCCTGATCCCAGAGTCCATGCTTTGACATAATTTGAACCTTGGATTTCTTTTTGTGGCTAGATTTTAAATGTCTGCTATAATTGCCATGATGTCCTTCCATGAATGAAAATAATCTACTCATCTAGTGTGTCTAATGTAATTGCTGAGTTTCATAAAGCAGTTGGCTGAAGACTACGTACTGAGCAAATGAACAACATCATGGAGACTTAAACATCAGTTACTCCTTCTGTCAACAAATACCTACTGAGCATCTTCTAGGACTCAGACACTAATTTGGATAAGGAAGGTATAGTAGTGAACAGTTGCAAAAAAGAAAGAAAAGAGAAAAGAAAAGAAAGAAAAAGAATTACATCCCTATTCTCAACTTCATTCAAATGGGGACATAAATAGTATAATAGGTAAAATGGTGCTAAGTACCAAGAAAAACATAAAATAGGACAAGGAGACACTGAGTGCTAGGGGAAGGAGGTAGGCTACTTTAGATGGAACCCCCAGGAAAGTCAGAAGGAAGAAGTGGAACCAGTCCTGTGGCTGGATATCTGGGCGGAGCGTTACACCAGGAAGAGAAAGTACTTCAGCGGGAACATGCTTTGAGAGAAAGGGTGAAGAGGTGAAGGATGAGAGTGGGAAGTTTCTGGCACCACGTCACACAGACCACCGTGAGCCATGGGAGAAACTGCTTTATTCCATTAATGTGGAAAGGCACAGGAGCAATCTGTGCGGAGTGGCACCAAGAGATCATTCTGACTGCAGTGCAAGCAAGCATCTATAACGGGGCCGGTGGAGGCAGCGAGACCAGAATCGGTTCTACAATCTTGGAGGAAATAATGGTTATAACCAACCCAGTAGAGGTGGAAAAGGTGAAGCCTGTTTCAACTCTGGATATTTTTAGAAGGTCGTTTGAACCAGAATTCCTGCAGATGGGATGTGAGAAGAAAGAAGGCAGGATGGTTCCACGATTCACAGCCTTGCGACTAGAGGACAGCAGGTGCATTTCCTAAGTGAGAAAGACCAGAGGAGCAGCAGGCAAAAGAAAGATCAAAGATATGATTTTAGCTTTGTTAACTTTGAAATACTGCATTATTTTCTATTACTGCGGTCACCAGGTACCACAATCTTAGTAGCTTAAAACAACATAAATTTATTATCTTACAGTTAAAAGGTTACATGGGTCTCACTGGGCTAAAACTAAGGTGTCAGCAAGATGGTGTTCCTTCTGGAGGCTCTAGGGGAATCTGTTTCCTTGACTTGCCCTACTTCTGGAGGCTGCCCAAGTTCCTTGGCTTGGGGCCCCTTCCTCCACCTTCGAAGCCCAGATGGGCTAAGTCCTTCTTGGACTGTACCTCCCTGCCTCTTTTGTCCCTTCGTTAGAAGGATCCTTGTGATTATACTGAACTTTTTCCTTCCAGAGGATCCAGAATAATCTTCCTGTTTTAAGGGCAGCTGATTGGCAACTTAGTTTCCATCTACAGCTTTAATTCCCCTTTCCCATGGAAGGTAACATGTGCACTGGTTCTGGAAACTAGGGTGTGGATGTTTGGTGGTGGGCATTACTCTTCCTACCATAGATGCTTACCAGATAACCAAATGGAACTATAATACAGTCATACATGCCTTTTATTTTATATACCTTTATATTATAAAAGAAATATATTAACCAGCAAGATGGAAGCTGAGTAGTGGTAAGTTTTGCTGCTTCATAAAAATGCAGAATTACCAAATCAGCTCTCTCTCTATAAATTTCAATTCTAAAGCATTTAAAAATAAAATGACTTTCTTAATAATTATCATATTCTTACAAATTTTTATAGTAATGTGTGTTCAAATGGATACAAATATATTGGTCATCAATTTTGTCCTAATTTTTATTTACCCGATTAAGCCTTTTTAAAACGGCACTTCCAAAGAAAAAATTTTGTTTTTTGTTTGTTTTAAAGATTTTATTTATTTGTCAGATTGAGAGAGAGCACAAGCAGAGAGAGCAGCAGGCAGAGGGAGATGGTGCTTCTCCCTCCCTGGGATCATGACCTGAGCCAAAGGCAGATGCCTAACTGACTGAGCCACCTAGGCGCCCCAGGAAAAAGATATTTTGAAGCCCCTAAATAAAGCCTTTAATTCTTTGGAGTGATAAAATTGGAAGCAGTGCTATATCATTTTTTAAAGTGATATTTATCTCAAGTATCTATAAGTTAATCATGAAAAGGACACCAGAAAATGGTTTTACTCCCATTAAAGAAAATACCAACTGTTAATATCTTGATTATATACTTTGTCGTGTATGTGTTTGTGTATATACATATATATATGCATATAAACAAAGGGCTATTTATAAACATTGACACATTCACATTTATGTGTGTTTACTGAATGTACAGTGTCAAGCCTGCTTGATTAATATATTAAGCACCATTTCCTGTCACTAGTATTCTTGATACTATTATATTTAATGGTATTAGAGTGTTCCTTTATTAAGTCATAATTTAACCACTTCTCATTAATTGGATATTTGGAGTCCCAATTTTACTCTAAATATCACTGACATAAATAAACTTGTATTGAAATCATTGCATATATTCTGTGATTGCTTTAGGATAAATCCCTAAAAGAAAAATTCTCAGGATAAGGGAAAAATTCATATTTTTTAAGGTTTCCAATATGAAATGAGAATCATTTTAGTCTTTGAAACCAGTGCTCTGTCAATTATTTGTCATCATCACCTTATACAGAAGGTTTGAATAAGGACATAGCCTTTGAATCTCAAATTGTGAAAATTATTAGTATATCAGGACTACTAATTACTAGAATTTCAAGGGAGGGCTCAGGGACTCCTTCCAGACTTCCCACAAATTGCTCTATTATCAGATTTACTTTGAGAAGAATTATTGCCACTATTGTCCTCTACTTTTGTTATAAGTAACACAAAGATAAAATACGGGAAACAGTAATATTTACCATAATTACTCTCAGTAGGCAGTGTGCTGAGTGACCATGTTTCCTGGTTTGTCTGACCCTCACAATAAAGCTATGACTTACAGTATTCACTCTCATTTCACAGATATAAAAACAAAGGCATAGAAAGCCAGCACCTTAGGCCACCCAGTGAGGAAGTAGCAAAGTAAAGATTAAAATCAAGTTCATCCAACACCAGTGTCTGATCTCTTAAAGCAAAATACTCCTTTGACCTCCCCCAGCGAGCAGTAGTAGTAGCCGTGATAGTATCATCACTCATTCATTCATGCAAAGGATTACTTAGTGCCCACCACGTGCCAGACCCTCTGCCAGCTACCTGGAGACTGTAGCAAACACAGCAAGCACAGCTGTATACCTTGTCAAGCTTACAGTTTCTTCAGGAGGGCAATGATTCCGCCAGCTGGTGGTTACACTACCCTAGAGTGCATTCAATGTTACATTGGGGGCATTACAGGGTGCCACATAACTGTTCTCTGCATCCCCAGTACTTTCTATTCACTGTTATTTACCTCATGACATTGAAAAATGAATATTTGTGTATGTGCTGGCTTTCCTCCTTAGACAACAAACTCCTTGAGAACTGGCATTTTACTTACTTTTGTGACCCTAGAAACTGATATATTTCCAAGCACATTGGAGGTGCCTAATAAATGTTTTTCGAATGGTTGATTATTATAATTAGTCTCTAATTAGGAAAGCAATTTCTGAGTTCCTTTTCTGTTACTTTCAATGATACATTATTTTTAAATGAAGATGTTAATTATGTGATTTATGCTAATCAACCTAATTTCTTGGAATTAAAAATAATGCAGTTCATTCACTCTCTCAATCAACAAACACCTCATTCACTTACCACATACGACAATATTACTTTATGTATTGCAGGAAGGACAGAAGTAAATTAGGCACTGAGCTCACGTTTGGAATTTTGAGTCCAGTAGAAAAGGTAAGATGTCATAAAAAATATCAAGATGACCATTCAGGGTGTTCTCTACTATTGCGAGAGGTTCTGTATTCATCCTTCCAAAGAATAACTTCATTGGAAGGAATGGGGCAGTGACTTATTCTCCCAGAAGGGAGTGAGGCTCCCTTTCAGTCCTTTCTACTGACCATCAGGCTTGGTAAATGAATCATCGAGTGTAGAAGGAACCCTTTGTGTTTGATGATCTCTCAGGGGATGGGAGACATAGTGTGCAGGTTCCGTGGGAGTATTTGGTCATACTTGGATTCAGAGGCTCTGATGTGGAAAGGCCTCAGATAAGGAAGGCTGTGTGGGTACCCAGATGGAGTGGCATTAGAGCTCTGGCCTCAGGAACCTGAGCAAAACCTGAGCCCCCCCCCTTAAAAAAAAAAAAAAAAAGTCATAACCAAGCTGGTAATGAGAGAATGAAATCATGCTCAAAGCACCCTCCTTCCAAAGACCAGGCTGGCCCCGGGGACTCAGCGTGAAACAAGAACAATCGGCAGAGGAAGATCCTAACAACTCAGCAGTGGCACTGTACCAGCAGGTGATGTCAGGGGCAGACTGAGATGCCAGTGTTCTTCCTGGGCAGGTCTTTGAGGGGTTCAGAGCTCTGAAAAGTTTAGGAAAGTCTCATCTGCTTACCCCATATGTAAATCAAAGTCAACACTAAACCATAAAGTATAAAACTTGTATGTGCACTGTAATTCAAATACCTTTTATTCTATATTTGCAGATGAAAAAATATGGAAAAATAAGAAAAAAGTGAACTTTCCTCATCTTGCTATGCCCTGTTTTTGCTGCTGGTAAGCTTTTGCTTACTTACTCTGTACAAAGGGTAAGCACTAACTTGTCCCCTCTTGAGAGGGGAAGACTCGGGACCTATTTTCTGGACTTATTTTCCTGGATGATCTAGGTTGGCAAGCAGGTGGCATCAAGAATATGATTCTGGACTTCCTGCTAATCTAGACCTGTTCTGTGTTTCTAGAACATAATTCTAATTTAACGTGAGAAGTAAACAGTACGGTCTCATTCATACTCTCAGTGGTGTGAAAAAACCCATATTTATTACGCCTAAAATAAAATAAGAGAGAGAAAGAGCCAAGAAGAATTTGAGAGGTTTAAATAAATCATTAGTGGAACTTGAGAGAACAGAGGTAATGACCTTAGGAGGCCTGAAGGGATTTCTGGAGGAGGTTGTCTTTAGGCTTTCAAGGTAAAGGAATTCAGGGATAACAGAGAGAAGAGCTTCTAGCTCCGGGGCTGGGAGGGAACCCAAGGAAGAAACTAACTGGGAAGGACTGCCCCTCACCTTCCCTGCCCAAGGCTGGATCTAGACCTCTCTGATGAGAGTGTGGCTATGCCCACTGCATGGTGGAGTGTGTTGAGTACTGCAGGCAGATGCGGAGAAGTGGGTGAGACTCCCTGGAAAGATGCCCATGGCTGTACTGGCATCACTGTTTGGAAGAGGGTGCACTATAGAACCCCACCAGCGGCAGGGGAGCTGCCCACCCGCACACCTGCTGGCCCAAAAGCCGTCCACTGGCAGCTGAACGGCTGGAGTGAGAGATACAACACCAGAGCAGGAAACAGACAGCCCCTCCTCCTGCAGGATGCCCCACGTCCAGAAGCTCCCGATAGGGCACTGTGCCAGCTGGCAAAGGAGAGAGGGATTACAGGGCAAAGAAGGGCAGATTTGGAGCCAAGAGGCAACAAATTGATAACTGGCTCTGTATGTGTATATGTCTCAAAATGTTGCGAAAATTACCTATGCTCTAGTTCAGGCTGTAAGATCAGAATACAAGTTATCTGAAGTAAGCTGAAAATCTGTTTTTCAAAAATCTCATTAAGGTACAAGCTATATCTACAGCTCCCTGTGCGGCACACTTCTAGAATTTCCCCATAGGGCTTACATAGTTACATTTTGTATGACTTGGTTATATTTTACCTGCTTGATGCAGAGCGGTAGGAACTGGACGAACTTCAGTTTTAATAGTTATGTCCTGTCTCCCTAGACTGCCTCATCCATTGCACCTACCAACTTGAATCTCATGTACCCTTACTTTGAATTCCTCTCAACATTTGGCTGATGGTCCTCATGATTTTTTTAAGTTGAACTGGGTCCAGTTGAAGAGGAGGTGATACAAACTAGTCTTTGGAGTCCAAATTCCAGAGCTTTCACTCAAGTTTTGTGTGACCTTGAGTACATTATTTTTCTTAGGCAAAGCGTTTGGATTCCCGAAGTGAGGATTAAAAAACCTATTTAAAACTCTCAAATGTACATGTGATGGACAAAAAAAAAAGTAAACATTTAGGCTGGTACCTAACAATTCCTTGTCAAATGGTAGCTATTAATAAGGTTTCATTGATTCTTAAAATGAATGGAAAGATGACAGATTTTGGTAGTTTTCAGACCATGCTTCCTAAAATACAGTTTCAGAAAACGAAAGAGCAAAAACACAAGGACCTCACAACGAGGACTGAGTCTTGATGAGTGACAACTAAAAGTCGGAAGTTCATTCCACAAAGGTAATAAAAACAAGGGATCTAAAGAGGAATCATCTGATCCAGTTTGCATTTCATCAGACTGTGTTATAGGCCAAATCTGTTTTACTGTCTCATTTATGTGACAGATGGTGTGACAACTTATTGAGCTGATAAATAGTTTTCAGTTATTTAATCACAGTGCAATCTTACTGTATTTCTGCTTGCCTAATTTGAAACAGATTCAGCCCTTTGTCCAGATAGTTTCCTGTGCATGCCATGCCAGTGAGCAGGCCGGGCTGTTGCCATCGGACCGTGTGTCTATACCGGACTCTTGGAGACGACAGCCTGCTTATGTCACAAGCCACATCTGTCACGGCAGGATTTGTGTTTCTCCTCAGGTTAATAATATGTGATGGAGGCACCAGGTCTCCCTTCCTTAAAAGCAAGGATACCAGTTTAGGAAGAGGTGCTTCAAAGATCAAAACCAGGTCAGTGACAGTGACATGTGGGTTTGTGAATTGGAAATGGCAGTGTCAAATCTCTCCTAAAGCAAGGAAATAGCCATTGGCCAGCACAAGGGAAGCATGGGGTATTGCTGGCTCCAATTAGGGAGACAAGTTTTGCAAAGTAGCCATGTTCATGGGCAGTTTTTCATGCAGTACTGTACAGGACGCTAGAAAAACAAGCGAGGAACAGGCAAGATGTGGAATACAAGTAGGTTTGCCATGTCAGAGAGGAAAAGCACAAAAGGTTTGCCTCTTCTCGGCTCTCACTTTGAAGAGGGATTGTTTTGCTCTGGACAGGCTGGATAATTTTAATTTCTAATCAGGATAACAAGTAAGTAGGAGCTAAAAACTGAAATTCAAACTTAGTATAATAATAACAGCTGTGTTTATTTAGAGACCTTAATAATAATTATCGTTTACAGGCTTAATAATAATAAAATAATAATATATTACTTAACATTTATTAGTACTTATGTGCTAGATAATAATTTATATTCATCAATGTAATCTTCATTAAAAGCCATGCTAGAACTTTTCACTAATCAATTATCCATTGGTATTTTGAAAAACATTTATTTAGCATGTACTCTATCTCTGATATACAATTCCATTTATTCTCACAACACTAAGAGGTAGGTGTAATTATCACATTACAGATCCTCAGGCTAAGTAACTTGCCACGGCCATGCTGCTAGTGGGCGGCAATGGTTTCAAATCCATATCTGGCTCGTAACTGTTCCTTTATTCCAGGCTGCCTCTTATCCCACGGTCCCTAACCCATTGTTGCAGCCATATATTAATTAGGGAGCCCTTGGGGGAGTCTCCAACCATTCAGTCACCTCACTTGTGTCATTAACCTATGTGTTGAGAAATTAAATGTCATATGACACATAAGTACCTTTTGGTTGAATCATGCCCACATGTGTTTCTTTTTATGCTAGAAACCTCAATAATATTATAATTTAATTTTTCTTTTTCATCAGGAGTCAAGTAACACATAATCTATTACTACTTGTGTGGTGAGCACAGTATAACCTATAGAGATGTTGAATCACTATGCCATACATCTGAAACTAATGTAACATTGTGTGTCTATACTTCAGTTATATACATACATGTGTGTATATATGTGTGTGTGTATATGTGTGTGTGTGTGTGTGTGTATACATATATACATAAAAATAGCACTAAGAATCATGGTTTCGGATCTGTTCGTTTTTCTCCTAAACCACAAACTTTCTCTCCTTGTGGTACTAGCAAACATTTTCCCATCTAAGGGCTGAAGAATGGAAGATAGAGATAACCTAACAAGAACCACACAAAGGGAGCCCTCTCTTACAAACATTTCCTTTATCACAGGGGAAATTCAAAATAGAAAATTTCATTGTAATTTTAGATATTCATCAAGGATGTGCTTAGGGAAAAACCTATCTGGTATAGTAAAACTAGGGTGATATAATCTTTTTGATCATTTCATGCCTGTCACTGAAACACATTTTGCTGAAAGTCTGATGAAATCAGCTACAACTTTTTTTAAGAAGCAATCATATCTACAGATTAGACTATGTAACTTTAGACATGTGGAACAGTGAAAGTGAATTAAAAATGATTGGTAAGCTTTCTTGTTTTCTGCTGTAACCATGTCTACAAACAAACTAAATTCAATGATATTTTTTACTAAACTGCCAGAACTTTGTTGGTTTGTATTTATATCCATTCTTTTTTTCATTAAATAATGAATGCATAATCACAACTTATGATTATGCTAGTTTGCTTTCTGAAGAAAAATGAGGCATGTGTACATTCTAAAAAGAAAAACCGATGAGGTGATGCATCTAACAAAGAACAAAAATGTATAAAAAAATAGGGTAGAACCAAAATTAAGGTTAATACACTAATCCCATGCCATGAAGTCCTGTGTGATTGCTAAAGATGGGCCATAAATTTAGTTTTGAGTTTCCCAGTGACAAAATCAAGACAGATATATTATTATTTATTCATTAAAGAAAAATAATTTAATCCACTAGTATTTGCTAGGTGCCCTAGCACCTAGGATATTATAATCCTCTAAAGACAGGTGCAGTATTAGGTGTCCTTACATTAAAGTCCAACACATTATTCAGGAGAAGCATGTCTTTTCCTAATATTATGAGCTAAGAGAAAGTCTTATTGTGAATCTTTATGAAACAAGTCTAGTTAAATTTTGCTATTGTGCAATAGCAAACAATTGCAATCAATCAATGAAGAGTTTTAATGATGTGTACAGAGTCAGAGAGAACCTACGAGAAGGGCATTTAAGTCAGCCTGCAAAAACGGGAGAAGTCTTCATGGCTAGTTAGCATTCAGGTCATTCTTGAAAACTGGTGAATTACCTAGCAGAATTTTCTGGCATTCCAAGCAACGAGAAAAAGTCCACACAAATGTGTGTATGTCAAGAGAGAAAGGAATGTACACGGCTGGCTTCTTAGGAGTTCAGGTTTTGATTTGTATAAATTTTGAGGAACAGATAAAGATGAATGGGTAAGTAGGAAGCCAGATCACCAAATGATTTGAATGTCATCCAAAATTAATAAAACTTGATTTGCTGCAAATGAGAGCTATTGAAGTGTGACAATCAGATCTGTAAGTGAGAAAAGATAGAGAAAAAAGGTGCTGCAAAAGTTGGGGAAAGGCTGCAGCCTGGAATGAAGAAAAAGGAACTAGTGTTAGAGCCAGGGTCAGAGGTGATCATGCAGAACTTGGCCTGTGGTAGTCATAACAGGATAAGAATGCTAAGAGAAGATCTAGAAAATACTTAGGAGCTCGGATATTCATGCGTTGATTTGATTGAGAAGTCTCTGCTCATACTGACGTTAAACATGGGATAGTTTTATCTTTCCCAAACTGCTTCCAATTATAGACTTTCTTTTTCTTCTGAGAAGCAAACTCTTTTCCTAACATCTCAGTCTAATTTCATAATATTTTTGTCACTAGTGTTCTTAAAGCTTTTTCTGTTATTCAAAATTCTCCTCCCTTAGTACAGATGAGACTTGTGGGAAGGGGGTCTTGGCTGGTTCTATCTGTTTCTTTCCTTCTACTTTTCCTCCTCTCATATCTCCAAGCCTCCACCTACCAATGATAGAGTGTTGGGGAGGGATGGCACTGGCTTACCTGAACAAAACAAGTTGCTATTGACAGGCACACTTCCTCCTTGTCTTGGCCACTACTTTTCAGGGCAAAAATATCTGCAGGCAGACTTCCAAGTATCTGTCCTCTTTTGTGGGTACGTTTGTTTTTATCTAGAAGATGTTACAAGGCTATCCCTTGGGGTTTTCTGACCTGGGAGATCTGGCTTGGGGATTAGGCAGTTCCTCCCTCCCTCCAAGATTCCCAATAGGAGATCTATTCATCCCATGGCTTTTTCTGCTGACAAGGATCCCTACAAGGCGGAATGCCCCTAGCCCTTTGTGAGGTGGTAGTGATGGAGCCGAAGTATGACATAAGCCTCGGTCTCCAGTCTAAACAGGGGAAATGTAGACTCACACATCCTTGTGTGGGAAACACAGACTGCATTCAGGAGCTCCCTGTCTCCACTGCCCTCTTCTCTCTTGATCCTTTCTTCACACTCAATACCATCGGGTCCACCAGTTTGATGGCTCAACACTTTCAGGCAAGCATGTTTACCAGCCCCCCCCCCCCCACTCAGTGTGACATGGAAAAGGAGGTTTTGACACCTGTAATCTTGTAGGACAGGGACAGAAGAGTTGAATATTCTCCTTTATTGAATGGGAGGATTACCATTATCCAAGCTCCACCTGTCCCAGAAGATGATGACCTTTTCCTTCTCCCAAGTCGTTCTTGTGCCCCTAGCTGATAAACCACCAAAGTAGCTTCTCTTGTACTTGGGAATAACTGAGGGTCTTACCTAAAGAAAGTAGAAGTGGTCCTCACCATAATGCCTTGCTCTATTTATTACTTACAGACACGGGAAACAATTCCCCACTGACCACTATTTTGTTACATAATTTTTGAAAACACTGAATGTGGATGATAAGAGCCATTTAAAATATCTCCAGTTGTTTTTGCCCTGGGAGACTGAAGGAGTGGTAGCATCATCTACTAGGATAAGTAACACAACAAGATGAGGATAAGGATAGATAACAAGGTCATCCATTTTAGACATGTTTAATTTGAGGTGCTTTTGGGAGAACCAGGTGCAGATGTTCAGAGATGAGTTGGGTCTATGTATCTGGGCCTTCAAAGGGCGAAACCTGAGCTTTAACTACAGATTCGAGACTTAGTGGCTCAGAGTTAAAGCTACAGATACTGATTTCAAAAACACAAGATTTTCCTAAGCTGAAATGAAAACTTCATTCCTCTTCCAAATTTGAAAAATCTTCATAGGACTGTAGAACTCCACAAGGGAGATACTTCGGATATCATCTTTGGGTTCTGCTGATTATTTTTAAGTACAAAGTACTTATCAATACTACTACAGTTAAACATTATCTTGGTCTTTTAATTATCTTAACAAATCCTAAACAATGTTTTGTTGTGTATTACGTAAACAAAACAAAACAAAAACAAAACAAACCCACCATTCCTCATAGAGATGCATTTTTGTGACAGTAAAGATTCTATGATGATTATTCCATGTGATCAAAGCAGCAATTTTCCCCTCTGATCATCATTTTTATGGTTTGGGAACTTAGTAATTAAGACCACAGATTATTTTCTTGGTATCCATCACTTTGATAAATCTTAGGCAGCTACATGAGTTCTTTAAAGGAAATAATAAATCTAACAAACATACCCTAGTAACCATTTCAGACTATATTTATGCCCTGAAATCTAAAGCCTTCATTATGCTTTCTTAAAAGAGTGCTCTTAAAAAGTTAGAACATAACTTCAAATGATATTTTCCAAATTTTATGAGATCCCTTACTGGAAAAGAGTCATAGATGTGTTCTTTTACTAAATGAGATTAAATTACACCAACTCTTAGAAAAAGAATGTCAAGTTCCTATCAGATTTTTTCCCCCTTTTTGTATATTTAAAAAACTCCTTGGGGAATTTGTCCAGATTGTTAGAAGCCTGCCCAAGTTAAATGGAATCAAAATTCCCCAATTTTGTTATGATCTCAGTTCACAGAAAAATATTTCTCACCTACTTAAAGCAATTTACTAATAAACTTAATCTTATTAGTATTATATATAATATAGTAAAATTATTTTTATACACACACATACGCATATTTTTTTTAAAGTAGGCTCTACACCCAACCTGGGGCTTACACTCACAACCCTGAAATCAAAAATTGCATGTTTTAGCAAGTGAGCCAGCCAGGTCCTCTTAAAATTAATTTCCTATACCACTTTAAGACAAGAAGCTTTTGGCTCAAATTTATAATTTTTTTTAAGATCTCGTTTATTTGAGAGAGAGAGTGAGCAAGAGAGAAAGCACGTGCACACACAGGAGCCGGGGCATAGGGAGAAGCAGACTCCCCGCTGAGCAAGGCGCCCAATGTGGGACCTGATCCCAGGACTCTGGGATCATGACCTGAGATTAAGGTAGATGCCTAACCAACTGAGCATTCAGGCACCCTCAAATTTATAATTTTTAATATTTGATGCATTAGGCATAGGAACTTTTTATAGTTCTGGATTAAAAAACTGAATGACTCTACAAACAATTTTATATAACTAATCAGATCAGTTCTTAATAAATGACTGAACAACCTAGAGGTTTTAGATAGGACTAAACCGACCTGCTGGTTCCCAGTGTAATTGCTAGCTGCATACCATATGACTGCCAAGCCATCATTTTAGTTATAAAGTAATTGTATTTGAGGAACTATTTAGACATTGGCTACATTTATAAGAATGGTCTGGTCATCAAATATCAGTGCCAATGGAAGAGATCGTCATAACTATCCAGGAATTTAAAAACTGACAGATGCAGAACACAGGATATTTGCAAAAAGCACAAATTCCAGAATTTTGTTGGGACCATTATGTTGAGAATGACTGTGATGTAAATCAAATGTGGGAAAAATTATTATGTTGAGCGCCATACTTTTGGCTTTTGATCAAGGCATATAAGAATTGCACTCATATAACCTATGTTCTAGTTGCTTAGTACCTCACTGTTGTGCCAAGTTTCAACAAGTTGCACTTCTGCTGTGTTCTTTGATATAAAAATGTTATGTTCCTAAGACATATGGGAAACACTATGGGAGCATTAGGGATGCATGTATCCAGAGAACCTTCCACTTGTTCCCCACAGATAGCATCTCCACTACATAAAAAATGGCGATGCCGTTTCTTTACATATTTCATTTCCTTTTTGAATGCTGAAACTTTCACTTGAACCTTCCAAGTTGCTAGGCTTTCTTCCAGTTTTTGTAAATTATCACTGATCCCTCCCTGCAGCTAAGTGTCATCAGGAAACACTAGTCAAAATTTTTAAAATTCTGTTTTTCAAAACACCTTCAGCTTTTCTTACTGATTAAAAGACATTTTCTGTCTTTTACCCTACCGAGTGTTCTCTTCCAAGAAGTTCCATCATCTGATCAACAATGAACCTATGTATTTACAGACTCTAGTTACAAATGTTATTTATCACTACTAACAAACCATACATAATACAGATAAACACAAAAATAATAAGAAACAAATTGCATAAAGCTAAAAGCATAATTTTCCAAGATAGAGGATTATGCTTTCTATGTGTGATATACAGATAATTTTTATTATCATTTGTTTGCTCCCATGAATCAAATGAAGAAAATATTACAAACATCAGGAAGCCTTTGATCCACTTAAAAAAATAAATATTCACTTTTGAAGTTTCTGATTTTTTTCTTGTATACCGAAAAACAATGCTAGGGTCACACCATCCAGTACATCAGCTACCATATGTAGCACTTGGAATGTGGCTAAATGCAAGTTGACACACTGTATATATAAAATATACACTGGGTTTCAAATATTTAGTGTGAAAAAAATGTAAAATATTGATTACATGTTGAAATGATAACATTTTGGACATATTCAACTAAATGAAACGATTTTCATATGAATTACATCTGTTTCTTCTTACTTTTTTAATGTACCTACTAGAAAATTTAAAATTTCATATATACTTTGCATTATATTTGCATTGGATTGCCCTCTGTTAGAGAATTAATTTTATTTCCACACAAAAGCCTTATATCAAAAGTGATTAGAAAGAATTAGTATACTCTGAATTATAAAATGTTTGTTGGAGGATGGTACTCTGGCAGAATCATGGGTAAGTAAATGTTAGTGGATTCTATAAATGCAGTGGATATTGTGTTGATATTTAAAACAAAGGGGCTTAGGGGCATCTGGGTGGCTCAGTCAGTTAAGTGTCTCCCTTCAGCTCAGGTGGTGATCCTGCATCAAGATCAAGGGTTATGGACATTGGGGAGGGTATGTGCTATGGTAAGTGCTGTGAAATGTGTAAGCCTGACGATTCACAGACATGTACCTTGGAATAAATAATACATTATATGTCAATAAATAAATAAATAAATAAATAAAATAGTAAAAAAAAAAGATCAGGTTTGATATTGGGCTCCTTGCTCAGTGGGGAGGCTGCTTCTCTGTATGCCTCTTTCTTTCTCTCTTGAATAAATAAATAAAATCTTAAAAAAAAAATAAAATACCCATAAATCTACAGGAAAGAACAATTCAAAACAAAACAAAAAACAAAGGGCTTAGTTTTCCCGTATGCCTGTTATGTTGTCCTCCTTCTAATTAAAATAGTATGTGGGTTTGACTACACTTAACCTCAGGGAAGTGATGACACCGTAGAATTGAGAGAACAACAGTAATTATTTCTGAGTTTTAAAAGTCTAGAACTTGGGGAATAAACAAAAGAGGATACTCTAAGCAATCCAAATGATTCTGTCTTATCTCCAAAAGCAGATAAAGCTTTCTCCAGCTGAGGGAGGGTGGGGAAGAAGAGGAAGAAAATCCGAGGGAATTTAGATGGGGTCATATCCCTGAGAAAGGACCTCTGCCCTGCATTTCATGAAGGCCACCAAATGGTGAGGGGAAATAAAATAATTCACAACAGGGGACCTAAATCTTATGCAAACAAGGTAGAGGTCCCAGAGTTGTGGCTTTAACCAGCATGACCCTGGGGTGTAAGACAGAAATTAGTAGATAGGTCACTGGGGAACATGGCCTTATCTAGCTCTACTATACATCCAGAGACCCCACAGGGTCAAACGTGGGGCACCATCATGTTCCTTGTGCCCTCAGAGGGAGCGGGGAATAACTAGAAGACAGTTGGACAAGGGAAGGCCTATGGATGAGGGTGAGGGACGTTGAAGGAACAACTACTGCAGGCGGAGAACCAGGAACAGACAGATTAAGTACATCTCAGTAAAGGGTGAAGAAGCCATGGTCAGCCTCTCCTGATGGAGAGCTGACTGCTATATCAAGACCTCCTGGAATATACATGCAACTTGGAGAGAAAAAGAACAAAGGGAAGCTGAAATAGAAATCAGGTAGTTTGAGAATAGCAAGGAATTTATATTTCTTACATTCTTACAACTGAATTTAATCTTATGAGCTTCCTATCTTCTAGATGATCAATGGGTAAGCAAGGATCTTGAACTTGTTTAAAATTCTAGATGACTTTAGAAAGTTTTTGTTTATTTTATAAGAATATATCATATACCCAATAAAGAAAAAAATGTCACTCTGGCTTGTCTCTAGTGGTCAATCTAGTGTCTACTGGCCAGTCCTCAAAAAAGCTTTTAGCAATCTCTCTTTTCTTTATAACCACTGCTTCTCCTTTTGTACCAGTGTTTGCTATCTTTGAGTCTGTTCAATATCCAATGCTGTTGTTTTTCTTTTATGTCTACTTTTTATTACAAATTTTTTTCAAACAGTCAGAAGAGTTGAAACACGAGTACAATGGAAACTGTATTCACACTGCACATATTTAAAATTAACATTCTGCTATATTTGTTTTATATCTTTATATGAATACACACCCATTTGTTTTCTGAAATGTTTGAAAATAAATTTCAGACAGCATTAATACTTTCACCCTTAAATTCTTCAACCACCTGTTATGTAAGTATAATACCATTAGCATGCCTAAGAAAATTAACATCCTTGCTAGCATCTAATATTCAGTGCATCCTCAGATTCCCCCATGTATGCCAAAGATGTCTTTTTGAGCTCTTGTTTTTATCTAAAGAATTCAACCTAAGCTCAGACATTGTATGTGCTGCCATCTTTTCAGTTTCTCTTAGCAAACAGTTCCCTTTACACACCCATTTTTTTATGACGTTCTTCAAAAAAAAAAAAAGTCTAGGCCATTTTATCCATAAAATGTTCCATATTCTGAATTTGTTTAATGGCTTCCTCATCGTGGGGTATAAAATGTTTCCCTATCTCTTGTACTTTCTATAAAATGAAATTTAGGTCTACAGCTTGATTAATCAGGATAACATTTTGACAAAAATAGGTCATCAGTGAGACATTGTATATTTCATGTTGCATTACATCAGGATTGACCAAATGTGTGGATGGCCACTGTTCATTCCCTTAGTTTAGGTGTTTACAACCAGCTCTCTCTACAATAAGTCACTTGAGAGGTCATTTTACACTTTTCCTAACTCCATCTGTCCTTCCTTCTTTCACTGCTTTGGTTCTTAACCTATTGCTTACCTCGAGGGAGTTATTTTATTTCCTTGAAACTTTTTCCCCCACCTCCTAACTAAAAACAAACACAAGGTTATTGTGAGGGCTCAGCGAAGTAAAAGATGTAAAGCAGTTTTGTAAACTGCAAAGTGTTTTGCAATTGTGAGCTATCCTTATTCCTGTAAAGAAATACTTTCAGATGATGCTCTGAGTAGCCTACTTATTCAGGGGAAGCAATGGTGTTCTGGTATCTGCTCAACAACCAGCCCTCCAAGTAGAAAAGCCCTGCTGTTTAAATTTTGCCAGTTTCCGTGGTGTTAATGCTTTAACCCTGGCCAATTTCAAGCTACCAACTTGATGTTAACCAGGCTGCAAAGTTCCAGAAAACTGAACAATCATCTCTTTCGAGATTGAAAAAGCCAGTTCCACACACCACGAGGGGATGACTGTAGAGGTAGCATTGCCAGATTAAACAAATAAAAATACAGCCAATATTTGGGATATATGTATACTAAACAATATTTTGTTGTCTACCTGAATTCAAACTTAATCAGGTGTCCTGTATTTTATTTGGCAACCCCATGTGGTGGGCATGTGGGCATCCTTGCTGGCCTGTGTGTGTGTGTGTGTTGGAGTATAAGTGAGGAACCTAAAAAGAAAGATTTACATATTCACCTTCCTCCCCCATCAATCTCAACCACAAAGGTTATTCATGCATTTGGTTTGTCTGCATATTTTTTTCCCTTCTTTTCTTCATTTTCTTTGTTGTTTTTTTTTTTTTTTTTTTTTTCAGAGAAACGCTATGGCAGTATTTACCAATTTATATTCAGCCTTAATACTAAGTCTTCAGAACAAAGAGGAGATTTTGAGGACAATTAAGAAGTTTATCAAGGGCACCTAGGTGGCTCAGTGGGTTAAGCCTCTGCCTTGGGCTCAGGTCATGATCTCAGAGTCCTAGGATCAAGCCCCGCATCGGGCTCTCTGCTCAGCGGGGAGCCTGCTTCCCCTGCTCTCTGCCTGCCTCTTTGCCTACTTGTGATCTCTCTCTCTCTGTGTCAAATAAATAAATAGAATCTTTAAAAAAAAAAAAAAAAAGAAGTTGTTTAAGTAATAAGATGAACAATTTTTTTAAATTCTAAATTATTTCAAGAGGATTTCTACTTTGGCC
>CM053617.1:2439292-2459230 GCA_028646535.1 Procyon lotor | reverse complement strand
GGATCGAGCCCCACATCAGGCTCCTTGCTTGGCAGGAAGCCTGCTTCTCCCGCTACCATTCCCTCTGCTTGTGTTCCCTCTCTTGCTGTGTTTCTCTCTGTCAAATAAATAAAATCTTTAAAAACAAAACAAAACAAAAACTCTGGTAGTTTACAATAGCCCCCTTAGAGATAGGCTTTATTGACAATATTAAGGTGAAGCAGTTCATTTTAAGATTATGCATATGTAAAATAAGCTGAAGACCTGAGTACATCTCTGCTTGCCACACTGAGTGAGGTAGGATATAGTCTGCACAGATATTTATATTAAAGAATATATAGGAAGTATATTTATCTTTATGAAAGGAAGAATAGGAAGAGAAAGTATTTTTGCTGTTATTTTTGTGGTCCTAGTGGGCTCATTCCCCCCAAGAAAACGTGCATTTGATCATGAGATTTCCTAAGGCATTTGTATTAGTTTATCAGTTTTCTCTTAAGACACCACAGACCAGGGTCTTTTCTCAGTTCTGGGGTCTAGAGAGCCAAGATGAAGGTGTCAGCAGGTATGCTTTCTTCTGAGGCCTTCTCCTTGGCTTGCAGAGAGCCACCTTCTCCCTGTGGTGTCTCTCTGTTACCTTAATCTCTTCTTCTAAGGACACCAGCCATAGTGGGTTAAGGCCCACTCTAGTGGCTCCCTTTTAACTTAATCACCTACTTAAAGACCCTATCTCCATACATAGTCACATTCTGGAGTACTGGAGACTCGGAGTTTTTTTTGGCAGCGTTGGGGGGCGGGGCGGTCATGCTAGTCAGTCCATAACAGCATGCTTCCTATAGTTATTCTAAGGAGATTAGACTTACATATTTCTTTCTTCCCAGGAAAAGAGCCAACAATTCAACAATTTTAGTCCACACACAGCCCAGATGACACAAAGCCCTCGAGTCACTTCCTGACTTGATCAAAATACAGAGTCTTTATCTTGCCCTAGAAAGTTCTATTCCACCTGCTCTCCTCAACCCCTTAACTGCTCTGAGTCTGTTTCCCCTACTCTCACCTGATCGCTCTACACCAGTGTCTCCACCACTATCCAGGCTTCCCAGCTGGGGATCTGTACACGGACACTCCCCCGTGTTCAGTGGTCTTCCCCTCCCCCTTCGCTTCATTCAGTTCTTCCTCACTGAACGATTACCTCCTCCTGATATCCCTAACTCTCAGAGATAGTTCCCCTACGGTAATCTTCCTTGCTTTACTTTTTTTTGTTATCAATATACTTAGTATTTTATTTTATTTTTCTTTTAAAGATTTTATTTATTTATTTGACAGAGAGAGAGAGAGATCCCAAGTAGGCAGAGAGACAGGCAAAGATAGAGGGGGAAGCAGGCTCCCCGCTGAGCAGAAAACCTGATGTGGGGCTCGATCCCAGGACCCTGAGATCATGACCTGAGCCGACGGCAGAGGCTTTAACCCACTGAGCCACCCAGGCGCCCCAATATACTTACCATTCTATTTGCTAATCCTATTATGTCCCCACAAACACACATACTAGATCTCTGTCTTATTAAGCACTGCAGTCCCTCCATTTGGAACACTGCCTGGCCAGGGGCAAGGGCTTTGTATGAAATGAATAATAATAATAAAAAAAATGTTTGGTTCAGTTTGGATTTATGTTCTTCCAAGTTCTCTTGTTCTTATTCTGGGGAGAACCCAAGCAGTGGTCAGGAGCACAGGCCTTGGAGGCAGGCAGAATTGGTCAGGGATGGTCTACACCGCCTGCCAAGGGTTGGTCTTGGGTAAGAGTCATCTGTATGAGCCTCAGGCAATTACTTCTGAAAGGGGTGGTGAGGTGAAGTAGGTAAATGGTTAGTGGGGGGGTTGACAATTTGCAGTTCCAAATTCAAGTCTGGGCTCAGAGAGAGTGTTGAACGGGATGGGGGGGGACCGCTTTGGAAAGAATGGGGGCGGGATTCTTGTAGATGCTGGATGATGCCTACATTCAAATAGTCCCTCGGTTTAAGGTCGGGGGTCATGTCGTGGTTTTGTCCCCCCTCCCCCCCTTTTCCCTTCATTGCATAGAGATCATCGCTGAAACCAGTCACCACAGAAAGTTATCACCACTTAGGTAACTTCTTTGGGGGGCGGGGGGGACAGACATATTTCGTTTTATAATTTTACTGTCCATTTTTGCCCTGCCCTTTCGAAAGTTTCTTAGCGAGCTGTGTGAGTTGTAAGGGATCTCGAATCCTTTGGCCCAAGCAGTCCGTCCTCATCCGTGGGAGTAAGACCCACGCACCCCACGGACGCCGGGAACCACGGATAACCGGGAGCCCCGTACGACGTGTTTGCTTCCATGCGGCCACCCGGGGAGGCGTGACTTATCCGTCAGGCCCCGTAAGAGATTCGCGACCGTAAGTACCACCACACCGCACTGGCAGAGCAGCGATGGAGCGCCGTCGCTCCCCCTCAGAGCGCCTTCCCGCACTGCGCTCGTGCTTCCGGGCCCGCAGGGAAGGCTAAAATGGCGGGAGATGCTACAGCGCCCACGTGAGGAGACGAGGCGGGGCTGGTGGGCATTCGAGGTAGGGATGGGCTACTACTGACCTCTGCCAAAACGTGAAGGCCGCAGGCCATGCGAAGCAGCCGTGGAGCGCCGCTGACTTCTGTCGCGAGGTGCCCGAGGCCGGCACAGCGACACGAGCACAAGTTACTGCGGACCTCTGAGGTGAGGTGAGCGACGCGGGCGGGGCGACGCGGGCGGGGCGACGCGGGCCGCACTACCTCTGAACTCTGAGGGGAGGGGAGTGAGGCAGGCGTGGTGACGTAAGCGTGGTGACGTGAGACACGCTACCGCTGACCTCTGACGTGAGGTCGGAAGGAGGACAGTGGTCTTCCGAACCCCTGGACGAGGCCCGGGGAGAGCCGAAGGGGCTGCTGACGGGAAGCACGGACAGTGAACCCACGGAGGGGCCGGGAGTGCCGCAGCCCCCCAAGGCTGTGAAAGAGCCGGGGCGGAGCTGAGACGCGGAGACGGGGCACTGGCTGCTGCGCGCGCCCTGGGGCAGGTCGGTGTTCTTCCCTGAGGCAACTGAGGCCGGGCCGGGGGGCGGGGGAAATGCAAGATGGCGGAGCCTCCTGCTTCGGGTGGACGTCCTTCTGTCACACCGTCACGAGTCGTCTCTGTCCCTGGGGAGCCCCGTGCGAGGCTGAGGGCTCCCCCTGACGAGGAGCCCGGCTGCTCCGCGCGCCCCTGGCAGTGAGCGGCAGGTAGGGTACGGGGCTTCCAGAAGATTCCTCCGCTTGGGAACCGACTCGCCTTCGCGAGACCGCGTTCGAATTTAGAACCTCGCAAGCTGCGGGCGTCTATTTTGGGAGAACACAACTCCCAGGGGACGCGCCCGCTCCACTCACGACGCCGACGGAAGAATCCTTCTCCGAGGCCTTTATACTTCCTCTCGCTTTTTCCTGAAGGAGGAAGTGCTTATGATCTCACCTCTTAAATGACATTTTAGGGCCTCACAAACCACGGAAAAGGAAGGGACGGAGTCAGCACTAATTTCATAAAGTATCTGTTAGGGAATTAATTGCAACCTGCCCGATTTTTCTTTCAGAAAGAAGTTGTAAAGGAATCCCGTAAATTTTGAAGGAGGAATAAATTCTTTCTCAAAAGGGGTGAGAACTGTAGTAAAATGTTAAAATAGCACAAATTAGAGTTGACTGGAATCTCCTGTAAAATAGAACCAAGCCAAACGGTAGTAAATATCACTCTGAGGAAGAAAAAGCCCTGCCTTTCCAGCAATAAAACAGATTAAAATATTACATTTAAATGTACGCTGGGAAAGGCATTGTGAGTCAAGATACACAAAGATTATATATATCAAGTGACAGTATTTTGGGCTGAATTTAATATGTTTTCTCAAACTTAATTCTCAAAAGGGAAACGATACTCTTTTTTCTAAATAAGCTGATGTATCCTGAAAAACAGAGGCACATCAAGACTTTACATCAAAAGTAGAGTCATCTTAATTTGAGACCATATGGAATAGAAAATATTATTGGTTCTTAATATTTTTGGTGTCAGTATATACATAGTGCCGTGTGAATATGTAACTAGTGTTATTTCTCAACTTTTTGTATGAGGCTTCCCTGTATCCTATTTTTCTCTCAGCTTCTCAGTTACGTCTGTTCTATGCATTCATTGAGTTGTTAGGAAAACAAAGTAACCTTGACTGTATCCAAGGCAATGATCATCTTCACATCTCCATTGCCAAGAGTTGCATCATACTTCTAGCAGTTGCATTCAGACATACTTGTCAATTGAAAATCTTTACAAAATTGAATCTGCAGAAGTGATATTTATAACGCATTACTATATCATGTTGCTTTGAGATCAGTTTTGTCCGTATTTAGGGGAGTCTTCTCTCTGCATTTTGTGAACAATTAAGATTCAATTAAATCTTCATGAAACTTCGATAACCTATCCCTCACTGTAATATAGATACCGGGAGCATTCTTTGGGGTCATAAACCTGATTGTGAGCCTTACATCTGCCACTAATTAGCACGTTATTTGATATCTTTACATCTCAGTGTCCCCATCTGTAAAATGGGAACAAGACCTGTGCTCATAAAGATGTTGAAAAAAAATTACATTAGTTAATGTGTGTGAAGCATTTGCAGCAACAGTGAAAAACAGAAAAATGCTAATCAACGTTTACTGTGACAGTGGTTATGAGTATTATTTTCTATACACCAATTAACTGATTTGGATAAGTCAGTAATATATTTAGGCCTCAAAAATCTCATTTTAATAGGATATAGTGGTTGGGCTAAGTTGTCAGTAATGCCCTTTCTAGCCCTGAAAGCTAATAATTGTATGACTGTAAGACAAGGTATATATGGTGTGAAAGATCTGTTAGATAATTACTCTTCATTATCTGCACAGGGTTCCCTCCCCACATTAGTAATGCAAGATAGAAGTGATCTAAAATAGTGGAAAGTGCTTTCAGAGAATTTAGGGAGAGATGTGCATGGCTTAGACTCAAGCTGGGTAGTAGCTGGCCTTATCATTTTGTCAAGTTATATGGATGTGGCATATGATTCTCTGTTACAAGTGCACTAGAAGAAGTGCCAGCTTATTATCAAACAAAAAGTGAACAATGTAATGATTTTAACAGCTTTCACAGATTTTTCATGGGGGTTCCAGAAATCCTTGTATGCAGAAAATTTGTATATACTCCTGCACATTGGAGCCTAAGGTCAGCACATACAATGTTACTTATCAGGTTTAAAGCACAAGAGCTAATGCAAATTGTCAGCTTTACCACATTCACTCAGAAAAACCTCTCGTTCCCTTTAAACTTAATAAAGGAAGAGAAAAAGAAATGTCCCAGAGAGTCTTTCAGTACTTGGTGGAAAAAATACAAGGCACAAGGTGTGTAATCTTCAGCAAACTCTTTGGCTAAGTTTACAACATTTGGCAAAACCTCTAATTTGCATGTGCTTTCTTTGGATTTTTAGGTCTGTCCGGTTTTGTCTGGTTTTGGAGCATCAACTTTGGAGGGACGTCAAACAGTTCTTTTGAAATTCTGACTAGTTCCACCAACCAACCCTGATGGGTTGGACCTGTACTTTCACACTTGACCTTTGTTTTTTCAAATAAAATGCCCTAGTGAAAGCTGTAGGGATTTATGATGAGTGAACTAAGAGATTTTCTTTCTTGGTTTCCTTTGACCCAACTTTTGAGAGCACTAAGTGATGTGGTTAGCTGTGAGTGTGGGTTGGCATCCATAAAAATATTTTATACCCTAAAGCAGGCAAAATCTCTGACTGTGGTATGATAGAACCCTCAGTGAAATGTATTTTGGCAACATTGTTATTTTTGTAGTGTTTAGTCTTGTTTATTGTAGCCTGCTCTTTGGTCAATATATTTTTTTTTTAATTTTTATTTATTCACTTGACAGAGAGAGAGAGGGAGAGGGAGAGATCACAAGCAGGCAGAGAGAGAGGGGAAGCAGGCTCCCCGCTGAGCAGAGAGCCTGATGCGGGGCTCGATCCCAGGACCCTAGAACCATGACCTGAGCCGAAGGCAGAGGCTTTAACCCACTGAGCCACCCAGGCGCCCCTTATATTTATATCTTTATGTCCTGTAATGACTTAAATGTATATATCTTACTTCAAGATTGGCAAGAGTTGTGCACTGAATAGGTATTTATTGGTAATTCATTCATTAATAAAATGCAAACTTTCATAAACTCTCCTGGACAAATGGATGAAAGTAAAAAACTTCTGAATATAAAATAAAATGGCATTCATTTGTGTTTAGATAGACCAAAAAACCTTGGATATTTCATTCTATCTTGAATCTGTTTCCTTATACTACCTATTTTATTTAAAATAATTGAGTATTTAGGGAAATGAAGTAAACCTATACTCTTGATATGTCAATTAGTCCATTATAACTTTTTGTAAAATCTTATAATTACCTCAATCATACTAATTTATCTGGATAAACATAGAGCTTTAATAGCGAAAAGTATTCTTAAAGATAGGTATAATACTGAGTTTTTCAAATTTTTGCATTGTTACTTAGAAATCTAAAAGTACATTGGATATATTGTCAACAGTATTCATGGTATACTCAAGTGTGTTCTTGAATAAGATCTTATAGTATTTGGTGTCCATATGCCAGTGGATTGGTGCAAAGTAAGAGTTATTTATCCAAATGTACTACTAGCCTGCGAGTGACAAAATAATATTTTATAAATATATTCCACATACAATTTTTAAAATAAATACAGATCATTTTAATAACCCGATACATTTTTATTGATCCTTTTCCCATCCAAATGTTTTTGAGGAGCTTCCTGTTTATCTATGGGACTGCAGTGTACAGCAAGACTATCCTGGAGTGTCTGGAAAGTTTATTATCCTCTAAATCCCCGTGTTTGCATCTTTCTGAACAAAAGTAACCTGTCCTCTGTCCCATTCCCTTAGTCACTCGTCCTGCTAAAGTCATTATGGGTGACACGTAATACTCATAAATAACACATTTTTATGTGTTTTTAAAGTTAATGCTTTCATGTAAGAAGTGGGCAGAAGTTTCAGACTTTTTTCAGGTCAGTTGAAAAGAGAGCTTTGAGCAGGTAAGCTGGTTTATTATTTTTTTAGTCATATTCTATTATGCAGCTACTTGCCATTTATTACGCATTGATCTACTCTAGAGAGAACTGACGTAAGTATGTGTAGAGGGTAGGATAATTTTCCAGGACTTCTTGGCCACTCTGTCTAACTGATGGATGTTTGAATAACAGAAGACACGCATCACATGGAGTTTGGACTTGGCCCATGTTTGTACAAGGGTTTCTGTGTTTCAGGGAGGAAAAGAATGATGTATACATGGCTGGCACTTTAAAGAAACACCAGCCTGTCTAGCCAGTCATTAGTGAGGTATGCCGTTGAATTAGTGGAAGACTTCCAGGTATGCACTGGTCTGTCCTTGGGTAAGCAGTAAATCAGTCCCTACCTAGGCCAGGCAGTGCCCAAACAGCAAGAAGGTACTGGGTGTTTATCTTCTCCATAAGATCTAATTTATATACAAATTTAAAGAAATGTGTGCAAAGGTAACTAATTTCAATCTTTTTTTTTAATGTTTCTAAATTTTAAAAAATGTATTTTTTTAATTTCAATCTTTCTGAGATTGTGAGAGGATAAGGGTATATTAAAAAAAAAACAACAAAAACAAAAACAAAAAAAAACGCTGAACTTGAAAGCAAGTAGGACATTAGGAACAAAGAAAGCCCTGCAAAGTAGCACACAGACTTAGTTATTATATATCTCACATTCTGTTTAGGCTCTACCACTGTGATGATGCAAATGTATCTGTGAATATTCAGCACCACACTTTCTCTGTAATTCTCCTCCTACCTCAGAGCAGCTTTTCCTTTTTCCTGTGTTTGAAAGGCCATTGCTCTCCAATAGCTAAATGTTCTTTTAAAATAGTTTTCTTTTTTTTTTTTTTTTAAAGATTTTATTTATTTATTTGACACAGAGAGAGAGATCACAAGTAGGCAGAGAGGCAGGCAGAGAGAGAGGAGGAAGCAGGTTCCCTGCTGAGCAGAGAGCCCGATGCGGGGCTCGATCCCAGGACCCCGGGATCATGACCTGAGCTGAAGGCAGAGGCTTTAACCCACTGAGCCACCCAGGCGCTCCTTAAAATAGTTTTCATCTTAGCAGACTGATTGTTGAAATAATTTAACTGTTGTCCAGACAAAGACCATCGAAATGTGTAGGAATTATCTCCAATCCTAGAATTGAGTCTCTGGTTTAAACACGTTAGTCTCTCCTTAGAAAGAAAAAAAGCTTTCTGAAGAGTTTCTAAGTTTATATTAAAGATTTAAAAACTATGCTGGCAAGTACACAAAACTCAACACATTCCAATTTTCATCTTTACCTTGTACAATCCCACATGGCATTGCTCATCACATCACTCGTCCCTTTCAAGTAGGTCTTCATGGTTTCTCCTGACAAACCACCTTCTACTTTTGTTTTCATTATCCTCTATCCTAGGCCCTACTTTCTTCAGTTAAAGCTCAGCCCAAAGGCCATAAAAGCTTTCTTGATAGTCACTGCACTCAAAATGTCTGTGCTCGGGCGCCTGGGTGGCTCAGTGGGTTAAAGCCTCTGCCTTCGGCTCAGGTCATGATCTCAGGGTCCTGGGATCGAGCCCCACATTGGGCTCTCTGCTCAGCGGGGACCCTGCTTCCCCCTCTCCCTCTGCCTGCCTCTCTGCCTACTTGTGATCTCTCTCTCTCTGTCAAATAAATAAATAAAATCTTTAAAAAAAAAAAATGTGCTCACATGGTCTAGCCCATGAAGTTCAATATTTCTCAATGGAATGCTCTGTAATGATCTAACAGTACCTAATGGCGTAATATTTATATTGGAGGCACTGTTTAGGTGCTACACAAATGTTACTCAATGCCCCTAGTTATCCTACAATGCATACTTTTTTTTTTAGAAAAGGAGGGGCAGAGACTGGGACCCTGCCCAGCAATCAAAGACATGCCTGTGGTCTTGCCACCATGTTCCTCTGTGAAAACTCTCATCTTTTATAAGTTTTTTATCTTCCATAGTACCCAGCAGAAAGGGGTGTGTGTGTGTGTGTGTATTATCACTAAATAGTGACCAATTTAATGTCAAAAATAAAGACCAATTATACTTGGGTATACATAGTCTTATATTATTTTACAATTATGTTGAAATCTGGAAGGAAATGGGAAAGAGTAGCCACGGGAGTATACCTAAATCCTTTACACCATTGCGTTTATGTGATATCTGAGAGTTCCAGAAGAGCCAAGTGGTGGATATTTGGATTTCAGGCAATGCTCCTTCAGCTTACAATGTTGATACAACTTTTACATTACTTTAAAACTTTTCCTTTCACCTCAGCAAGAACTCAGAATGGTGCAGAATGGGGGACAAAAACAGAAATGATGAGAAAATCATTACATGCCCAACCACACGAGAACAGTTGCTCTAGGACCTGATATAGTGAGAAGGATGCCATGAATCAGGAGGTAAAAGACAACTTCCAAGTTCAGTGGCTAACCACAGAAAACTGCATGTAAACCAATTAGCCCTTGAGAGAGACAAAAAATACATGCATTTTTTAACCACTTACCTGGGAATGAGAGATAGTAATTGCAAAAATGAGATCATGAAAGTACTTACCCCGAGACCATATCAGGAGATGCTGGCAAAGTGCTAACTGTGCCAAGAATAAAATATAAAAATTAAAAAAAACAAAACAAACACGGATGATTTCATATCCCAGATGAATATCCAATTACTGACTAGCTTAAAAATAATTGTCTTGCCCATTGTAAGTCCAGTGGTATTTTCAGTGCTACAACAGTATAAAGACAGAGCAACAGAAAACCATATTTCTTGTTTTCTTTCATTCTTTCTTCTCTTCCACTGCTCTGAGGCCAAAGACAGGTCTGTAGCAAAGACGTGGGCTGTGTATATAAGGCTTTTGGTGAGTCTGTTCTATACAAGTATTTTTCTGGTTGATGATCAAAGATTTTTGTGAAATGCAAAGGATCCAAACTTTGGAGTATACTTTGTATTTTGAATGCAATATCGAGTTTATTAGAAAACTAATAGTGAAGCACTGATAAGTTAACAAGAAAAAGAGCACAACTTACTATTGTTATCAGCATAGCAATCAGCATAGCAATCCCTCCCTAACTCCATCTGTACACACCCAATACAACAAAGGATGACTTGATTCATACTTCTCTTTTCTTTAAAAAAATATTTAAATATTTTAAAACACAGTTGAATTAAATTTTCTAAAGCTTTTTACTTTTTGGTTTGACAAAAATTTATACTTCGAATAGGCATTTGTATGTCATTTACAAATACTATTCCAAAAGGATTTATCCAAGAGTTGTAGAGGTGTCAATAGTAGTTACACGGGTATACACTGTGAATAAAAAAATGGGATTTTAGGCAAAAGAAAAATTGATCCGTGAATTAGCCAAAAGACACACAGTATTATAGTGAGCTTTTTATGTTGTTTAAAACTTAACAAGGGGCGCCTGGGTGGCTCAGTGGGTTAAAGCCTCTGCCTTCGGCTCAGGTCATGATCTCAGGGTCCTGGGATCGAGCCTCGCATCGGGCTCTCTGCTCAGCAGGGAGCCTGCTTCCCCCTCTCTCTGCTTGCCTCTCTGCCTACTTGTGATCTCTCTCTCTGTGTCAAATAAATAAATAAAATCTTAAAAAAAAAAAAACTTAACAAAATTTGCCTCTTAGTATTTGTCTATGATAATGAGTTTTCTTCAACTACTTGCTCTGTACATAGCACTGAGCACAGGAAGTAAGAATTAAATATATATCCTAATTGATTCGTAAACTATAATATAGTTTTAATTCCACTTTCATTTAGACAAAATAGTCCTTTGATTTGAGAATGATTCTGCATGGGAAAAATCTCTACATAGAGTTTACCACAAGAGAAAATGGCAAAACACTTTTAAAAATTTTTAGTATAAATTTTTGCGTAGAAAGATCAAATTGAATTTTAAGGCACTTATGAAAGATTTAAAATATGATTGTGTATTCTAAGGGTCTTTTTGTTGTTATTTTAGAACCATACCACAAAAGAAGTTTTAGAAGCGATTAATTTCTTTTTTTTTTTTAAGATTTTATTTATTTGAGAGAAAGAGACAGCGAGAGAGGTTAACACAAACAGCGGGAGTGGGAGAGAGAGAAGCAGGCTTCCTGCTGAGCAGGGAGCCGGATGCGGGGCTCGATCCCAGGGTCCTGGGATCATGACCCGAGCTGAAGGCAGACGCTTAACGACTGAGCCACCCAGGTGCCTCCAGAAGCGATTAATTTCTTTTTTTTTTTTTTTTTAAGATTTTATTTATTTGACAGAGAGAAACACAGCGAGAGAGGGAAAACAAGCAGAGGGAATGGTAGCGGGAGAAGCAGGCTTCCTGCAGAGCAGAGAGCCCGATGCGGGGCTCGATCCCAGGCCCCTGGGATCTGACCTGGGCCGAAGGCAGACGCCTAACGACTGAGCCACCCAGGCGCCCCCAGAAGTGATTAATTTCTTGAGGGAATAAGTATTATAGCTAGGTTTAAGAAAAATTCTAATATAAATACAGGCTGCCTCTTTAAAAGATTATTTTGACAAAGTTCATTTGCAAGTTAATAATTTGAAAATGCACATGCTTAGAAATAGCAAAGTTGAAAAAATTGGCTAAATTTGGCACATTAGAATTACAAAATAGTGAAAAAGACATATATTTTTTTAAGATTTTATTTATTTATTAGAGAGAGAGAGAAATCACAAGTAGGCAGAGAGGCGGGGAAGCAAGCTCCCCGCGGAGTAGAGAGCCCAAGGCGGGGCTCGATCCCAGGACCCTGAGATCATGACCTGAGCCGAAGGCAGAGGCTTTAACCCACTGAGCCACCCAGGCATCCCTGAAAGAGACATTCCTAAGTACCATTAGTGTACTTTTTTCCTAAGTCATGAACTCATTAGTTATTCAATGTAGTAGTGCTCCATAAATATTTTTAAATTTATGTCAAGAGGATTGTTAAATTATAAAAAAAGGTCTAAAAAATAATATCTACACAGTGGTCATATTTGTGGAAAATGGTAAGTCAAGATAAAACCATATATATGTATGCATAAATAAATTTGTGACATTAACATGTCAACATTTTTTTGGTTTCTTTATATTTCTCTCTTCTCTTAGTTTGAACATTGAGGGCACCCAGTCCATGAGGAAGCAGAAGCAGAAATTTAAAGAAAGTGCTGACCTAAGATGGAAAGATTTTGCTTCAGTCTCCAAAACATCAAGAGACAATTTTTGTCCTCATAAGACTAGTGAAAACAGGTCCAAAGAGAAAGGAGCAGGTAGACCAGGGTCCTTACTGGTGAAGAGGAAGCTTCTTGATAGGACCAGGGAGTAAGGTAGAGGGGCCTTGGGCTGCTTGTTTGTTCGTGTAGACAACAGTTCCCTGGCATCCATCTCCTGGGGACATTTGTAAGCCCCTCGGTACAGGGTTAGGGAATTGGATACCATGACCAGAACACAAGTGTCCAGAGTCAGTTAGGAGTTTTCTAAATATTTGAGGCAATGGAAAAATGCTTGGGAAAGACCTACAGGAAGTACCTGAAAGGGGTGGTCTTTATGTCTGGGGCCATTTGTAGAATTGGAGGAGGTAGGATCCAAGAAGAAGTTTTGCATAATCTCTGGTTTAAAGGTTTTACAAGAAAGTATTCATTTAATGTGTTGTGTAATTCAAATAATTTTAAATCATTGATTTGACTTTAAAAAAAAGAGAAATTGTAATAAAATACTTAAAAAATTTTTGACAACTCATGATTTTTAAAAAGAGGAAGTTTAAAAAGTGTTAGTGGCTGAATGTATCTCCCCCCAAATTCATATGTTGAAATCCCAACCCCCAACGTGATGGCATAAGGAGGTGGAGTCTCAATGAGGGGTATTGAGGTCATGAGAGTGGGGCCCTCAATGAGTAGTACTGGTGCCCCTATAATAAAGAGAGCCCACAGAGCTCTTCTATCCATGTCACCACTGAGGGCATAGCAGGGCAGTAGTGTATGAACCAGGACGCAGGCTTCCCCCCAACACTGAATCTCCCAGCTCCTTGATCTTGGACTGTGAGAAATAAGTTTCTGTTGCTTAAACACCACTAGTCTGTGGTACTTTGTTATAACAGCTCAAACAGAATAAAATAGGAAGCATATAAAAATTTTAGCTGAGACTCTAAATGGATCTTCTGAGTATTGCCAAGAGATTCACAAGTTGTGTTAGTCATGTCTAATTTCATGTCAAAATACATTATTTTCCTTTTACATGGTAATATCTCTAATCATTTATTATAACAGTATATCAGATGTGATTTAGGTTGATCTGAGAGGGATGGAAAAAGAACCAAAATAGGAAGAGAAAGGGGAAATTTGAAGGGACTAAAAAGGATATGTGTAGGTAGCAGCTGCCCTTTATTGGCGCTTATTGATCACTTTCTGTATGCCAGCTCTTAATTTTAGCACTTTACCTAAATTATATAATTAAGTATTCAAAACAACTCTAAGAGATAGGTGTTATTATTACTCCATTTTACAAATGAGGCAATTGAGGGACAAAAATACTAAGCAACTTGTCCAAGGCCACAGAGCTGGAGGGGGTAAAGCAGAGGTGAACCTTGAAAGTCTAGCTCTAGATGTGAACTGCCGGTCGCCATATCAGATTTCCTCCTTCAGTGTATGTAATAAAAATTAGCATAGAGGACATTAACTAAGGCGGGGGATGGAAAGACAGCAGAGAGTGGAATGTATAAAAGAAATGGTATGATAGGGAATCAATTCTGGATCAACCTGTTTCTTTAATTACCACTAGGTGGCAGTGGTGGCCCAGGGCACCTTAATTATTTTCGGGAGCAAGAGGGTTAAACCATAGGCCTCAGGGTGATGTGGAATGAGAAACTGTACAATCTCATTCAATGGTATGAGATATTCTTAGATCAAATGTGACCCCTAAAGAGACCTTTTTGACTCTGGCTTAAGTGTGGAATGTTATCTGTTAATATTCTCATTAATTCCTTCTATCAACCTTAAATTTATCATTACAATTAATATCATTGTCCTTTTTATTTTAATAAATGTCTATTTTAATGTTTTTCACAATAGAATAAATACTTCTCTTGATGACTGCAGATATGTAAGGCTGTTTAGTAGTATTCAGAACCACCATAGTAATGGTGGTCTTCCTGATTGGTGTGTAGTCTTCAGTAATTATAAGGAGTACTTGTCTTAAACTGCTGTCAAACCAGCAGGACTGCATTTATGCATCCATCATTTTCAGGATTCTTGGTACCCTGGGCATATTTTCCCTAAATAACTTTGCCTCCTTGTGTCACCAGGCCCAACTCGCTCACATTCACCTGAATTAGTACTTTTGGCAATTACACCCAAAGTTGTGTATAGTGGGGATGAAGGCTTCTTTTTTACACCAGGTATTGGCAGGCAAAAGGTGACTTTGCATTCAGGATGTGTTTCATGGACCTTTTTGAAACATAAGCCCATTGGCCTAATGGATCTTTCATATTTAGGTGGTTTTCAAGTAAAGCCATCTCCAATAAAGCAGACTTTAATGACCGTCCTCTTCATGCTTGCTTCTTTCTCCTTCCTGTTTGAATATTAATACTTGTGTTTCTTCCTGGGCACAAACTTCGGGTAAAGGAACATCCCATTTTCCCTCTTTCTCTTTTTATTTTTATTTAATCATATTGGAAAGTACTTTAGCTTGGGACTGTCCCTCCCTGTCCGGTACATAGGCAGGTACTGCTCCTTGTGGAGTCCTTTCATCATTTTTTTGTTTGGTGTTTCTCGTTTCATGCATCTTGATACTCATTTTAATTTGTATTTTCTCAGCATGGAGCTGTTTATGGTAGAGCTTAACTTTTAGACCAGTCATCTTTTTTGCCTTCTTTGAATGTTCATGAGCCTCTTGACCTTTTTTCTTTCTTGTTTACTCATGGTAATCCAAAGGATAGCCATAGTGCTTCTGGTGTAATTCAGTATACTCATTTTGTGACATGGTGGTGGTAGCAGAGCCATCAGGTACAGCTGCCGAGGTGCAAAGAAACTCTCAATTTTCGGGTCCCCCAGATCTGCAAGCTGACTCCATACAAGCCACGACGGGAAAGAGATTGGTATCATTGTCTTGATAAAGATATAATCCTGTGCCAAGTATCATGTATTTATCAGTTGATAAAAGGACTCCATCCTTTTTCTCCAGGGTCATTATCACAAAGATGACAGTGTAACTCAAGATTAAAGTAAAATGGTAATTATTAGAAATATGTGTAGCATTGGGCTATAATCAAGTGGCATTTAGCTAGGAAATCTAGGATTGCTGAACCTAACCACTCCAACCCTATAAAGTTCCTGAGAAGGAGATAGTCAAAAGAGGCAAACAGATGATAAACTAGTTCCCCCCCCTTTGTTGGGGTTGACTGCCTACTAACTGCCCCATATGGAAGTTGCTGGAAGACAACATTCACAGATGATCTAAGCTTAAGCACGAAGTGTAGCTTCTACCTTCTTTAGGGCCCTCTTCGGACCGCAAAATGGTTTGCATGGTGAAAGAAATGAGTTTATTTATAAGTCTAAATTCTCCCCAGGCTATCTGAGCAGCTGAGAGCTCAGGATGGCTGGTTAAGGGGCTTCATTAAGGGGCTAGGTTCTGGATCACTTTATTCTGGAAGCACAAGAGCAGAAAACACAGGGGCAAAGTCCAAGAGATAAAGCCACACCAACCATGGGAACTCTTGGTACCCAGCCATCAGAGATGAGCAGACATGGCCTAACCACTATTCTGGAATCCGGTCCTATCAAGATAACTGTTCCACACTGTGGAAGGCAATCAGTGGCAGGTGGGGAGAGAGTTGAGATTCATCTCCACCATATAGACAAAGGTAACAGTATGCGTTTTACCTTTTCTAGGGCTGTGCTACTCAGTTGGAGTCATCAGTCCTCAGCAGCTAGCACTTGGAAGTGTTACTGAGAAACTGATGAGACTCAGAAACTGAATGTTTGGTTTGATTTGATTTTAATTAATTTCAGTTTAAAAATAAACAGTATAAAATATTTTTCTGTTAAACACAGTTTTATCATTTTGGTAGAACTCATTTCTCTTTAACCGTGGTATTGCATTAGATAGGTACTGTTGCATTGTAATGGATATGTTGAATAGCACATCCTTTTGGTCTTACAAATATGTACACTACCAGTTGAATTAATGTCAAAGGATAGATTCAGTTGGGGTAATTTTTGTAATATTGAAAGAGCAGAACAAGGCCAACTTCATTTTGTGCTACACCTGTCATCTTGGCTATAACCCCTACAGGACCTGCTCCTGAGAAAGGTCACAGAATGTCAGAACATTGCCTAGCCAGTCCTTGAACCAGTTTGAGTTAGCGGATAGGAATGCAGAATCCCTCACCGCCACAGGATGTAAACCCGGCCTTTTGCCCGCCAAACTTGCGACTGGAGTAATAGGTTAGTTCAAACAGTTACCTTACCCTCCAAACTTGCGCGCCAATTTAGATCAGAGTAATAGGCTACTTCAAACGGTTACTATAGGGTAAATTGTGATTCAATTGGCCACCTGCGTGTGGACCGACATGACTACGTAACTTTCTGTGTGACCACTGGCCCCTATAAAACTGTTACGCCCTTTGACCTCGGGGTCCAAGTCCTGACCCCGCTGTGTCGGATATACTTGGGCCCAAGCTCGAGCTTGCAAATAAACCCTCGTGCATTTGCATCGGTATCGGCTCCTCGGTGGTCTCTCGGATTCAGAATTGGCATTACAATATGTTTATGTAAATTTTTTATTTAGGCCGCATGAGTTACAGTGATATCTGTGTAAATTGTAATTGGTAATTAAGTTGAAATACTTTAATAATAATATACTTATTTTTAGCATGAATATAAGTGGACAAATTTTCAAGTTTAAAATAAAGGCATAGTTGAAAAGGAAGAAGCTGGTATTTTGATGTGAACAGTGAAGAAAAAAGAAACTGGAAGAATATATGTGAAAATGTAATGATAAGAGGCAATTACACTTTGTTGGGCAAATCAAAAAGGCTGCTTGCTTGCTGTGTAAAAACTTTTTAATATTTTTTTAGATTTTATTTATTTGCTACGGAGAGAGCACACACGAGAGAGTGAGCAAGAGCACAAGCAGAGGGAGCAGGCTCCCCTCTGAGCAGGGAACCCAATTTCAGACTCTATCCCAGGACCATAGCTGGGATCATGACCTGAACCGAAGGCAGCTGTTTAACTGACTCAGCCAACCAGGCATCCCTAAAAACTTCTTTAAAGATAATAAAGTGGACAATGTTCAGAGATATTTTTAGCAAATGCAGAGTAAATTTGATAATTAAATGTCTAACACATTTAAAAATTTTTAATAGGATGTGAGCTTATAATCTTGACAAGCTATAAAATGGCTTGGATACTTGCACAAAAAAGAAATTCATTTTTAGATAGATGATAAAACAAGTCATTTCAATTATGGCAATTTTGTTCGATAATTACACGAAAAAGATTAAAAAATGCATTTTATAAAAAGTTAAATATCTTCAATGAAACCATGGAACATTTACCAGTAAAACAAAGTCTTTCTAAAAATATTAGGGATCAATCGATGGAAAGTTTGAGAAATTGAAATATTTTCTTTAGGCTTTAAGATGAGTCATGCAGTATGAGATGTAGCTTAAATGTAACCTTAGTTACATTTTGTCTCAAAAGGCCTTCAAGTTCACAAAAAAAAAAACCAAAAAAAAAAAAACCCAAAAAAACAACTCTTAGCAGCTCATGACTTAGAAAATTAAGTTGTGTTGTAGATATTTTCGAGTCTTACTTCGGTTGAGAATTTTAAATATGTCTCAAAAAAATCACTTTCTGTTACAAAAGACTCTAGTTACATTAGGTCAAAAATTCAACTACCCTGGAATTTTAAAAACATGAGACTCATGTTTTCCTTATTGCTTCACTACATGAAACTTAAAAAGTGTCAGGAATGCAATTGTTAAAATTATTCAAATTTAAATGTAAAGGCCATGGATATGCATATATTCATAGCTCATGAACTATTTCTAGTTTAGGGAACTGTTGAAAGAAAAGACAACAGATTCATTAAATCTTGTGTTCTTTGCTAGTGCTCATTAGGTGAGTCATGGGAGAATTTTATAAAGATGGACTGTTACCTCCATATCAAGATTTTTTGAAACAAAAGCAATAATGATGAAAAATAGTAGTGGAATTTATGTTTTCTCCCTTATATCACTCTGTATAAAAAAACAAACAAAACACACAGGCAAGATTTGAAGCTCTAAGAAAAGGAAATATTTACAACCTAGCTAGACAGGTACAAGAATTTGTCAAAATTGAAACTGTTCATAGTTCAAATCAGTAATAATTATTATACAGTAATAATTATTTTTAATGTGAATCAATGTACAAGAGAATTTTAATTGTAATTGCCAATATGTAAATTGGCTGCAAAATGTAGGAGAAAAATTTGAGGAATGCTATTGGTATTGATAAGCATTTAGAATTGCCTTTCAACTTATGAATTTCTTTGAATATGATGTTAATAATATTGAACTGAAACAAGAGTTAACAAATTTACTTAATTTGGGCAGACATAGAAACTGATATAGTTTTGTTTCAAAGACAAAGTTATTCTAAAGAATGATGAATTAGTTTTGTCAACGTGGATGTGAATATTAATAGAAAATGATTTTTTGTTACTTGCCTTAGTTATTGGAAAGCATTTAAAGATGTTTGGAAAATCGGTAGGTAAATCTACTTTTTCAACTGTAAATTTTCTGAAATCTATGTACAGATTGTATATTCCTAGTAAAAATTTAGTTTCCACATAATGTGTACTATAGTCTATAAGTATAATATGCATACCAAATTTCAAAAACTTAGCACAAGAAAAATAATGTAAAATAGATCATTTATATTTTAAAATATTGATTGTTGAAATGATAATACATTTTAGGCAATGGGCTAAATAAAGTATAATACTAAAATTAATCTTTTTTTTCTTTATTAGTTACTATAAAACTTTACCTCTCTGGCTCTCATTATCCTTGTGTTGAGCAGTGCTGGTCTGGGCTGTGCTCAGGATTACTTGGCGGAGCTGAGCTTAGCCCTGAGGAATATTGGAGCCATATTTTGACCTAACATCCTTACAATGCTTGATTGCAGAGTACAGTCTCAGTATAAAAGACAATGTGATAGCCAAGGGCTTTTCTGGTTTCTCATACCTCTTGAGCATAAATTCCCTGACAGACACCTGGGTATCCCCATTAAACGCATACTCAGCAGCTGCCCCTCAGATCTGGGACCATCCTTCCCCTGTCCTCCCCTCCACCACCCCCCACCCTGCACTGTGTCCTTTTACTTTGTAACTAAAGCCTTAGCCTTGCCCTACTCCAGCAATCCTGTCTTTTTTCCATTCAGGTCCCCCCAAAAGGTACCACCACCCTCTTTTCTTTTCTCTACTACACACACATCTGCTAATGCTAATTGGCTTCCTTTAGAGTCTCTTAGAAGGAATCAGACATTCTAATCAACAGAGAGGTTATCATTTCGTCCATCTGGTTCCAAAAACTTTAAGGAGTTACTATCTACTTAATGAAAGACATGTCTCCTCACCTTCGTATAAACTTACAAAGAAGAAAGAAAACCCACTGGGTTCATTCTTCCCTTGCCTCCAATTTATGGCTCAGAAAAAAAATCAGAATTATTATGGAACATGAGTCAAAAAGCTAAAGCAAATGGACATATTTATCAGGCAAGGGCTGATTTAGAAAGTGTTTTTGAAGATTAACATGCATAGAG
>CM053617.1:2374802-2438792 GCA_028646535.1 Procyon lotor | reverse complement strand
GACTCCTCAGACCCCTATTTATTAGATATAAGATAACAACCAACAAAGGAGAAGATTATACATTGTTTGTAGGTAAACAAGAAGAAATGTGAGTCATAGGTCGATCGGTCTTATAGATTAAACAAGAAGAAAAGAGTGTGCCTGGTCACTCAGCTTGGAATTCATTGTAGAGTAAGCACACTTAGCACTTAAATGGATAACTCCATCAGCAAGCTCTCTGGGAGGCAGGGGAGATAAGAAAAAGGGAAGCAGACAGTGGTTCACCCTGAGGGAGCCAGGCTTCCCCAGCTGCTAGGCTTCAAGACTGTATATCATCCGCTCCCCCCGAGGCCTGCTGTGAGTACCTGTTTTTCTCAAGGATATCTTTAAGCGTGCTTGCAGGACCAGCACAACTTCTCATAGTTATGTTTTCAGCAGTATATTATTCTGAGGGACAGAGCATCTTCTGTTCTAATGGGACAACTCATGGTAAGCTCTTGGATGGGGACTGGCCACTTAAAGGACCAAGCCGTAATTAGAAGCTTGGCAATTCAGCCCCACTCCCCATTCACCAGGGAGGGGAGAAGGGCTGGAGACTGAATTAGTAATGGATCATGTCTACATGATGAACCTTCATAAACTGGTAAATACAAGTATTTCTCTGAGTTCTGTGAATAGTTACAGCAAATTATTGAGTCTGAGGACGAAGTTGTGGGAAGCCCCAAATTAAAGCTATTGAGTTAGAAGTACAGGAGGCCCAGGATTTGTAATTGGCGTCTAAAGTGAGGGGTGGTCTTGTGCCCCTAAGTAGGACACCCAGTTGGTATCTGGAGAGTTGGAGAATTGGTTGGTTTGGTAAAAATATAAATAAAACACATATTTGGTGTCAGAAGTGTTGAGAAACAGAAGTGTAGAGAAACAGGTTTTGTTTTTTTGTTTTAACAGTTTTGTTTCTAATAAAACAACCACTATTTTATTCTGTCTCAACAACTGTGGGTCAGGAATTTGTACAGGGCTCATTTGGGTGATTCTTCTTTTCTCTATGTTACCAACTAAGATTCCTGGGGCTTTCCTCCAGCTGGTAATTAGACTGGTCTGGCCTCTTGAGAATGGATGAAAAGTTAGAACCAGCTGGATGTCAGCTGTGATATGCACAGTGGTCTCACCAGCACATGGTCTCAGTGCAACTATATTTCTTACATAGTAGCTCAGGAACCCAGAATGAGTTTCGAGAAGCCTGAGAATGTTGCAAGCTTTCTTGCTATCAGCCTCAGAGACTCAGGAGGTAACATTGTCAGGCAAATTACTAAGGTCACACTGCCTTCAAGGGGAAGAGAAGTTGACTGCACTTCTCAGTGGGAGGAGCAATGAAGATTGTATATAGCTATCTTTAATCTACCACGGCAAAAATTAGTATTAGAATGACTGTTATTAGAAGTCTTTGAGATATTTGGGAGATGAGGATTAAATTTCTAACTTTACCATTTGCTCAGGCAAGTCAACATTTAAAAGTTAATCAAGTGCTTGGCTGCATCATTCTAGTAGTGTGCACCGATGATGGGTATAAATAAAGCTAAGCCTACGTACTGGAAAACATTACAGCTAAAAATTGTACTAATTTAGAATTGAGAATGCTCACTTAGTTAAGCCATCTGCTGAATTTCTAAAACATCTCCTATTGCTATTTCGCACAATATCATATAAACTATTATAGTAGTGTAATGTGGGAATCATCAAAAGAACGCCATCCATTTAGACAAGTGGTCAAAGCTTTGAATGTGAATAGACAGCTTCCAATCAGTATATCATTGTATTCTTTGGAAATACAGCCGGCTTAAGAAAGAAAACAACTTTGGAGGTGTTGCATAGGAGTTGGGACAAAGATTAGGACCACAGGGAGTATTTAAAAACCCAACCCTTGGATACTCTGCTGTTTTCTTGGTTTTATGCATTCCATAAAACACAAATAGCAGCTTTATTGTTGCTCTTCTGTTGTTTTACAAGCCTAATGTTGGCAGCCAGGGTTATGGTGCAGTCAGCACTTTCAGACTGGGATGCACAAAAACATTAGATCCGAGAAGAGAGACTCAACCTCACTGATATCCTGTAGTGTTGTTCTGGGAAATGCCATGCTGGTGATTATAAAGGATGAAGTCATATATTTCTACCACCACATCCTACCATTATGGTAATTCTAATTGTAGTGAGCTGTGGAATCAGTGGATGAGAAAAAAAATAACTTTTCCCCAAAACAACAATAACAACAATAACAACAAAAACTTTAAGTGTTTGTCAGTCTTTTGTTTACTAATATAACTTTATAAAATAGGGTACATTATGATTTTGAAAGAACATAGGAATGATGGAAGTATATTAGTTTTTAATTGAGGATCTCTGAATATATAGAAAGGCATTATTAGTATTGTTATCATCATTATTTTGTATGGAGTTATGGTCTCGAGAACTCACTGGTTGAGGTTAAAAGCAATCTCAGCAGTTAGTTAAGACAACAGTTAGTCTGTGGCCTCTCATGCTCTTTTTCACTAATTGTAGTACTATTAACTACTTCTCTACCAACGTGTATTCTTCTGCTGTGGACAGACTATTACTTTCTGGGTTTTTCTCTTACCACTAAAAACCACAAAATTAGAATTGAAAGATAAAGTTGTCACATGTATTCCCACTAGTGCAGTCAATATTTGCCCGTTGCTAAGTTCAGTAAGAGGATGTATTTGCCTTACGATGGTATGATTTTTAATTTTGGTCCATTTCGCATCATGTTCATAAACAAATAGAAGGGTTCTTTCACTTTTTTCCCCAGGTCCATGATAAAAATAATGTGCACATTCATTTATTCAGTACCATTTTCCTAGTCAGTCAGTGTCTGTAAGGCATTATGTTTATGCAGGGGTTCAAAAGGGAAAAATGCCTATGACACAGAGTTCTGTCACAAAGTGAAAGAGGAAGATACATGTGTGCAAATATCATAAGTGTCAATTCTTTGAATTTTCTCAAGTGAGACTTTATAAGGGTTTTCATCTTAAACTATGAGATTGATCATTTCACCTAGTCTTTTACTGTGTTGTTATAGAATAAATTTAAACTTTGGCTTATCATGTTGGAATTACCTATATCCTCAATTTTAGGTCTCTGAATGTAATCATAGACTCCTTAGAGTAATATTTGTTTCCACTTTAAAAAGTGGAAAAGGCGCCCCATTGTAGGGGTGCCTGGGTGGCTCAGTCAGTTGAGCATCTGCCTTCAGCTCAGGTCATGATCCCAGGGTCCTGGGATTCCCCACATTGGGCTCCCTGCTCCATGGGAGGCCTGCTTCTCCCTCTCCCACTGCTTGTGTTCCCTCTCTCGCTGTCTCTCTATCAAATAAATAAAAATCTTTGAGAAAAAAACAAGTGCATTGTATTTCTGTCAAGGATAAAAATATTTGCAATGCAAGTTACAGGACACCTATAATAAGAATGTGTGTTTTATCTGTACTGAATTTCAGACCTTGTATTGAACTGAAATTCAATACATAAACTATTATGAGGTAGGGGAATCTACATAACTGGGAGGTTTAAATGGTTAGATGGTAATATATCTGAAAAGTTGCTATGCAGAGATACTTAGTGGTGTTGTGAACAAAGTTACTATAGTGCCAGGATGGGAGGAATCTATTTTTGATTCTGACTCTTAGGCAAAAAAAGAAAACAAATAGAATGCTCCCCTTTGCTTCAGCATAGATGGACCCCACATCAGGGGACAGACTGTAGTCACATAAGAGAGGAGGGGTGTAGACAGAGAGCTAGCCATAGGGCAGAGCAAGCAGACAGAAACGTCTCCTTTGGTGACAAGTACAAGAGCTGCCAGCATTTTGTTCAACATCCTAGAGAGAAGCAAAGCCTTACAGTATCATTTACTAATATGGAACAGAAAGTGAATTTTGAGAAATTTTATTCATAAAGACAGATAATCTTCCCATGGTCAAGAGGCCCTGATACAAAGCTGATGGAAGTTAAGCATGGATTCCCCTGAACAGAACAGTATGGGTCTCAGAAGATTAGAAGCTGGGCGAGGAGAAATGTAGATCTTACTACAGTTACATTTTCTTAGTCATAATTTTTATGATTTCTTTAGTGTGGAGAAAAGAAAAATTGTCTTCAGACCCTAGGGTAAACAACACACACTCACACTGACTGCATTGTATTCAATAGAATTCAGGGGATAAAGGCGCCATTTCCCAGATGACTTTCCTTTGGTCCCAGGGTTGCTTGTTGGGACGGTTTTGGGGAGGCACTGGAGCATGACAGTGGAGTCACAAAAATGGTGGAGATACTTTGATTTATGTGATGTGACTCCTCTCAGGAGAACCAAGTGAATCTTCAGTAGAGTGAATTAATAAGATCCTTCTTTCCAACAGATGTGTTTTATGGAAATCAGAACAGTGGAAATGAGGCAGCAGATGCAGAAGTGGAAAATTGTAATTTTTTAGAGACTAACATAGGAATTTAGAGAAAGTACAGGGAAGGCTTTGAATTTAAGGATAGAAGATGCAACCAAACATCCGTGGATGTCTCATTCTCAAGTTCTGGTTCCACCCTTCTCAAGAAATCCCTGTCTGCATAATATCTGAATTAAAGAACCTACCAAATTAGGTGTGTTCCACCAATTAGACTTTGAAGATTCTAGTGCTCAGAGTAAGTCAGACCAGCTAAGTAAAAACCTTTCCAGTTTTCTCTTTTAAAAATATCGGATTCTGCTACATTTTACATCATCGTTTTAAAAATTGCAGAACACCTACATGCATGCCTAGACTTGCAAAAAATATAATTATGTAGAGAGACTTGGCATTTATTCCAAACCTGGGGGTGTTTCATCTTGCACTATTTTGGTTGTATTGCCTTGCAGAGTTGAACACTGGTTTTGCAGTTTTTTTCTCCTCATTTCTGCACCTTGATCTATCTTACAGGATATTTCTACCTAGTCTTCTTTTATTTTCTTGCGCAGAGGAAAAAGAAAAAATGGCAAAACAGTGTATTGGTAAATTAAAGAAGTATTTCGGTAAGCTTGTGTTCATAGCCTACTAATGGCAGACACTGAACATGTCCAAACACTCACTGAAGTCCAAACACTTCAGGCCACCAGGGGTTATTAAACAATGCTCATCTTCAAGTGCTTTGTCTTCAAGACCTAGTGTCACCTGTCATATGAGGGAGGTACTCAGTACACGCGCAGACACTGATTTGTGTTGGATTATATGGGACACTCACTCCCTAATCATTTTCCATAAAGATGACTCAGTACGAGTTTGAATAAGTGTGATTTAACATAAAGATGTAAGACTTCCACATGAATTATTCTGAACACTAAAAGTACACGTTCCTTTCCTTGTGTCAGAGCCCATGTTCCTCCCCTCAGGACACACAGAGGTGGACTGAGGACTTGGCATTGCAAGGGCCTGCTTCTCTGCACATGAGAATTACTCTTCGAAATGGCAACCATGAGAGTTCGTTTCCCATTTGCTGAAACTAAGGTGGTTTGTAGATACTGTTGTGTATAAGCATTTCTAGTTGTTTTTGGCTTGTTTTCTTAATAGGAAGTTTGGTTCAGGGAGTATATTATATGTAAAAACTATCAAACCAGGTAACCAGTTATTTACTCGAAGAACCAAAGTCTGGTATATTTTGAAAAAAGACAATTATTTGTGCAAATTCACCTACCCTGAGCTAGTTAAAAGAGCCTTCATGACTGACAGAAGCACATTGGTACCACACAGCTGAGCCTCTGATACACAGGTCCCCATGGAACACAGTACCTGGTAACCAAGTAGTAGTTCCTGTGCTGTATTATGAACAACAAAATGTGAATCATTTGTGGTTATGAACTAATAATAAAATAATTGGGTTCTATCCATTACTGAGATGCTTTTGAGTGAAAGACAACCTACTAATGAACGAAAATTTGAACTAGGCTATGTTAAAGACAAAAGTGAGAAATTCTGGAGGGGTGTAACTGCCTTACAACTTTTACTACCTGCAGAGAAAAACTTCTGTGTACTCTGAATTTTGGCTCACAAAAATTGGTTATAACTTGGGCTGTGCATAGAGTCATACCTGAAATTGTGCTGTGGATCATACCACCCACACAGAATACAGCATATTTTAGAATTCATAGAATACCATTTGGTGCTTCATAGTTTGGCAGCACAGGGACTCTGTGTGAATGCCAGAGGCCTTGCCGCTACTAATACAGCAATGTCAGGTGCTAGAACGCCATTGTTTTTTGTGCTTGCTTTCTGTGAGAGTTGAAAGTATCAGATAGACCTCTGCTGTCCACTACAGTAGCCGCTGGCCACATTTGGCTGTTGAGCATTTGAAATGTGTGTAGGCCTATTTAGATGTACCATAAGTGTGAAGTACATACCAGATTTTAAAGATTTGGTGTGAAACAAAGAATGTAAAATATCTCAATAATTTTATTGTATGTGAAAATGATAATATTTTGATTATACTAAGTTAAATAAGATTAACTTCATCTTTTTTTTTTAACTCTTAGAAAATCTAAAATTGCTTATGTGGTTCACATTTGTGGCTCACATATTTCTATCAGACAAAGATGCTGTGGGCAGATGGTTGTGGTAGAATAATGAGAAGGAAAAAATTAGATGAAAGCATAGCACTAATAATTTTGGTTGTCAGATTTTCTATTTTTAAAGGTTAAGGATTTTGAAGGTATTACTAAGTACAAGTAATGAGAAAAGTAAGCTATCATTAAAAGAATGCCAACTAAATTCTACAATACTGATTTATTACATATGGCTAACAAAGTGTTGAGCTATTATAAAGGCATTTTTTGTTGTTAAATCAGGAAAAAATGTAAGCTTTTAGTAAGGATAAATATGAACTAAATCAAGGAAAGTAAAAAGTATATGGTTTAGGTATATAGTCAGTTGATGTGATGGAGGAAGTTAAGGTTTTCATTTGTCCCACTTTTAAGACATTTCAGCCTTTTAAAAAATACACAATCATGAAATAAATAATAAAGTAACAGTCATTGATTCACATAAAATTATGATGTAATTACTTCATTTAAGGCATCTTCTCTCTGTCAAAAACCAAATTCTGTCCACCAAGAGAAAAAGGAGAAAGATGAGTTTATTGCAAAGGTTTTGATCTATAAGGTGGAAAACTCAGGTCTACAGGGGCAGTAAGTTCTGAGTTGCTCAAAGACTAAAGAGTTTTTATGGGGTAAATATAGAAGTTATTTGTGTTTTTTAGCAGATGCGATGCCTACTGGTCTTCTTTCTTATTTGGGTCAGAGTGGCTATGTAAAGGGAACAAAGAAGCCCAGAAATGGCAAGAACAGACTTGGCATTTGGAGATTGGCTGGCATTCCCTGCTGATTTATGAGAGGAGCTGTCAGTTCTTGCAGCTAACGGTAGATAAGGTCAGGTTTCATTTTCTTTCATGAATCTGCACTAGCCAGTGCCACTATATCTCCAATATGTGTGCCTCCGTTTTGTTTGGTTCTTTGTCTCTGAAATGACTCCTTTATTTATTTTTTATTATTTAAAGATTTTATGTATTTATTTGACAAAGAGAGCATGAGCAGGGGGAGCAGCAGGCAGGGGGAGAGGGAGAAGCAGACTCTCTGCCGAGCAAGGAGCCCAGCATGGGCCTTAATCCTGGGATCCTGAGATCATGACCTGAGCTGAAGGCAGATACTTCACTGATTGAGCCACCCAGGCGTCCCCAATATGACTCCTTTAAAGAGAGATCTTCCTCTTTATGAGCCACTAATACCATCATGGGGACTCTACCTTCATTACCTCATCTAACTCTGATTACCTCCTAAAGGCCCATCTTCAAATACTATCATATTCTGGGTTAGGGCTTCATTCAAATTTGGAGGGCATACAAACATTCAGTCCATAACATCTGAATTACCTCTTTTAACCCCACACCACCCTATGAGGTATATATTATTTTTTTGAGGTAAATATTATTTTGATCCATTTCACAGATGGGAAAACTAAACCACAGGGAGGTTATGTATTATATTTAAGTCTGTACAACTAATAAGTGGTGGGATCTGAATTCAAATCCAGACACTTTGGACCTATAGTTTGGGCTTTTAACCACTATAACTATGTCTCCTCGCTGTGTCGAAAAGGAATCATAAGAAGACCGCATAACATGTTCAACAATTCAGACTCCTGATGTGTGTCTGTCTATCGGAGTTCCCCGGCAAACTTATAACTTGCGACATGTCCTCCATTCAACCCAAGACACGGAGGAGACACTTAGAAGAAAAGTTTTTAAATTCTGTTTTCCTGTTTCCCAAATGTTACAGTATCAAGTGGGAATCATATAGATTAGATGAGAATGTAGAGATTCCTCCCATAATAAAATCTTAACCCGTTAAAATTGATTTTTCCATGTGTCTGACATGTATTTGTCTTTCATTTGGCGACACCATTATTACTCTTGGACCAGCTCTGAGTTCTCTTCTCGTTATTCTGGCATCAACACCATCAGATTGAAGGATCATTGGAGAGATGAAAATATGGAATAGTAGTTTATATAATGAAATATACTGATTTTTAATATAAATTGTACAACCTGCATGAGATAAGTTTAGAGATTTCAGATTATGATGTTTTATATCTCTTAGAAGGAGGTTTATATAGTGTTCATTCATCTGATAAATATTTGTTGGGTTTGACTATGTGCCAGGCATTATTTAGGTGCCAGAGGTGTTTAGTAGAAATGAAAGTTCATATTTTGGTGGAAGTAGGTTTGGTGATACAGGCAATACACAAGTCAGTGAAAAAATAAACACACAAAATAGGATAGTCGTAAGTCCTGTGCAAAGAATTAAGCTGGATGTGAGTGAATTACTAGCAGCTGCTTTAGAGTAGGTGGTTAGAGGAGCTTTCTGAAGTAGTGACAAGAAGCTAAAGATCTGCCTGACAAGAACAGTCAGTCAACAGAAAAGCAGAAAACCTAAGTGTTCTGAGCAGCGGGTGGGGTAAAGGCCCTGGGGAGCCTAATTGGTGTGTTCTAGAGCGGAAAGAAGGCTTTCCTTGTCTTGGTTATTGGAGGCAGAGGAGAAACAGCTTAAGATGAGTCCAGAGAGGCAGGCAGGAGACAGGAGACCGTTCACGTTGGGCTTCATAAACTAGGAGACTTAGGATTTCTCTTCCAGCGTGACGTGGAACGACACTGCAGGAGGGAGTGATGTGATGTGACCTGGTGTGCACTTGAGAAGAGGGAGACAGTCTGATATTGTCACCCTCTTACTATTCCTTTCGTCTTTCTCCATGGTCATTCTGAGCCCCAGACATCAGGCTGTTGTCCAGTCTCAGCAGAAGGAACGCAGAAGCCCAAGAAGATGGGAGGGCATTTGCCAGCTAACGCACATACTGTTTAAGCAGCTTTTTCCAGAAACATCATCTAAAAACTTCTTTCAGTTCGTTGGCCAGTGCTGTGTATGTGGCCAACACTGCTTGCAAGGAAGACTATTTTTGACGAGACACTGGTCACTTGTTCATTCGTCGAAGTTTTTGTCTTCTTGCCTGTGTAATAATAACAATGGTAAAGGCAATAATGACAGTCACTTCCTTATGGTGAGCTTGAAGCTTTAAAGGAGGTGGTGCAAGGAGAACATTTAACACACAAACGCTCAGAACATAGTTCAGTAAATGCCGTATATTAGAGTGTATGTTTCACGAGGGTAGGAATCAGGGCTGTCATGCAGGTGTTCAGTAAACACTTGTTTAATTTTGAATAAATAAATGCAGGAGGTAAACTCTTGTGGCCTGTAAAGGGTATGACTGTGGTTGCACTGCAGTCAGCAGAGTGTATATGTTTGTGTTAAAAATAAATACATGAGGGGAAAAAACAACCAGCAGAGTGTTTTACAAACATATAATTAACTGAGCCCAGATTAGGCTTTCATTGCATTCTCTAGATTTTTGGAAGAAATTTCATTGCTGGTAATGTTGTCCCTGGAGTATTGCCAAGATTCAAAAATATCAATTTGTTTCAAATGATGTCCAGTGAAGACAGGATAATGCAAAAGAGGAAAGAATTTAACTGTTAAAATTCAAGGATTCTTAGTGCAGAAAAAACAAACAAAACAAAACAAAACAAAAAAACACCTGACAACAAAAAAAACCCCAAAACCAAAAAAAGCTATGTACAATTTTAGATTTTTTTACTCTAGGGGAATAATTTATAATTAACTGAGGAAAAAAAAAAAAAACACAAAAACTTGACCAATGTCCTTTTTGACCTGAATTATATTGCAAAGTAGTAGACTTCTTTTCTTAAGAAATAGATCAGTAGCTCTTAAATTATTAAGCCACCTTTATTTGCCTTTAATATATTGTTTTCCTGTTTTAAGTAGCTATGTAAAGGGCTACTGGCCACTTGCTGGCTTTTCTTCATGTAAGTCAAAATATAAAGCCCTATTCTTTTCTGGTCTCACTTTTTTCCCCCTAAGTTTCATATTATTACACCTTCAATTTACACAAACAAAAATGATAGTCACTGGTCAATTTTGAAACAGTTCACTTTCTAAAAGCCCGATTAATGCATATGGTTTTCTGAAGCAGAGGAGCAAAGGTGTAAGCGTTCACACCTTTGTGGTGGAAGTCATAAAGTAAGTCAAGAACTCATGAAGAAGGTGAAGGTCACGCAAATGAATTTAGGTGCTACTTGTTGACCATGGGAAGCTGTTCAAGGGTTTTGAGCAGGAGAATAATGTGTTCAAGTTTTGAGGTAAGAAATACTATTCTGTCTTCAGGAGAAGCGGTAGTGGATTGAGGAAGTCGCATGGTATAATGGAGGCAGAGGCAACAAAGTGTAATATGGAACTGGTTGAGAACGTTGCCCATCTGACTTAGGGCACCAACACGTGTAGGCACTTGTGAGCGAATCAGTTTCAATTATATTTGATAGTCGAATCAACTGTACTGAACAGGAAATTGATACACAGAAAATAAGAATGAGGATGACAGAGGGAAGGCTCCAGTGTTTGCAGAGGACAATCTGATGGTGCCCTTCACCTAAATAACGAAGACTAGAGTGAGTCTGGGGAGAAAGATGACTAAGTTTTACACATACAGGGTACCCACTGATGTCCAGGTTGAGCATAGTGTTGAATATAGTGTTTTAACATTCAAAAGAGAGGTTTGAGCTGGAGATCTAAAAGCTTGGGAACAGAAGATTATGCAGAGTAAGTCGAAAGAGTCCAGCAGAATCAGCTTTGTGGAACGGTGGCACAAGAACGAGACTTGCCAGTTCACAGGGGAAAGGGAAGGATTTTAGAAAGGGAAATCTGGTCTGTCAGCTATCCCAAAGAGCTTGGGCTTTATCTTGCAATTAATGGGAAACCACAGAAAGGTTGCTAATGGGGAGTGATAGGGTACCATTGTGCTGGTGGCAGTTACGGAGGGTGGAATGTAGGGGGTCTGGCTGGAAAGCAGGAGACTAATTAGGAAACTCTCATAATCACTTGCTGAGAGATAATGAGAGTGTTTACTAAGATAGCAGTGGTGGGAAAGGATGTGAGGACAGAGTGGAGATATATTTGGAATTAGTTGAATATGAGGGCAGAAGGGAAGTCAGCAGGCAAGGGTGATGCCCAGTGTTCTTACTTGGGGAACTGGATGAAAACATCATAACATACCCTGGAAAGATAATGAAGGAAGGAAGAGAAAAAAGAGATAGGGATGATAGGGCCAGATAATTAGGAAGAAATTTGGAATGAAAGTAGTGTGGGGAGCACCAAGACTGTAAAGTTTCAAGAAGTGGTCAGTGGTGCTAAATGCTCTTAGTGGCCAAGTAAATTAAGAACTAAGAATTTTTCCTCTGATTTAACGACCAGAACAATTTCTGGGTAAGCGCGGTTTCGGTAGGGTGGTGCGGACAGAAACCAGACTGCTGTGGGAGGAGGGCAAAGGAGGAAGTGGTAATAGTCTAGACGCCTTCAAGAAGCTCAGAAAATAATAAAAATGAGCAAAAGACAGAAACTGAGGCGATAGAATGAATCCAGGTATTTTTATTTTCTTGACTGGGTGATAGGTCATATATTTGTGACTCTCCCTTCTTCTGTGGATTAAATTAAATCATTTCATATAATGATGTGAACAATTTTACATAATAAAAAGTGGGACATAAAATATTATTAAATACCATCACTTATTATACAGGGAATACTTCTCAACAACAAAAGGTGGATTATGAAAACAATAATCTTAATACCAAACAATAATTATAGTATTGTTTTACTTTTTAGGCATTATCAGTCAAATATTATTGTGTCAAAAAAATTTTTTTAAGAATAAAATCCTGCTTAAGAAGAGGAAGTCCTCCCCCACTGCTTATATTTTCCATATGTTATTTATTTTTTAGCAATAGGATAATTATTTCCAGATTCCTATTTAACCTCTGAAGGCCTCTGGAATGTTTACTTTACTTGGGCTTTTGTCTTATTGTTGTGGTGCTAAGTATTTCTTTAGAGTGGCATTTTGGATACCGAGGATTAACATTCATGAAACAGGAGAGCCCTCTCATCAAGAAAACCAAATCCCTAACAACTTCATGGCTTAATAAAACAAAAAATGTGTTCCCTTTGTTTAAAAACAGGGAATATCAGCTATGCTAGAATTAATCATGTTCTTTACGTTTATATCCTTAACTCTCTCAGATGCTTTGCTTATTCATTAATTCATTCATTACATTAATTCTCATTTTGCATCTGTATGTACTATGTGTTCCATACTGAAGGATGCACCAAACAACATATATAAAAATTTCATCCCTTTGCGGCTTCCAGAATTTCTTGATCACAAAGTAGATCCGTAACTCTGGGTCCTGCTTGGATGCCCTGTACCGTGCTTCCCCCTCTTGTGGGAGTCCTCCATCCCCTCATCTCCGTCCTTCCACACTGGACCCTGGCTCCCTTTCCCCATGGATACTGTCATCTGTGTGACTCACTTGGAGGTGAAAGGCTTTATTACGCTGGTCATGTTAGAAGTGCCCTGGGAGCATCAAGGCGACGCCCGCCTGCAGCAGAGTTGCAGTAATTCTTGGGGTGAGGCAAGGAGGGGTGTCTGTGTGTTCGTGCTCTGGCCCAGCTGGAAGTTTTCTCCATGTTCTCTTCATCCTTCCCATCCTCTTCATCTCTTCCAAAAACTTTGGTGGAAAAGACTGGAGATTGTGCTGACTTACGTGCCTCTCCCTGGGGATCATTGGATCCATTCCCTCCTGACAACTGGTGGAACAGTACTTTCAAAAGATGTTTTTTGCCATTTCTGCCGTTTTTCAAGGTTTAGAAGGGGGAGGAAGAGCAAAAAATAAATTAAAAATGGGGAAGGGCTAGGAGAAAGAGGAGAAAACCCCAAGTAAGGCAAGGGTTGAAACAAGAGAAACGGGTCTGTCTTACTCCTCTGACTGCACTGGGAAGTCCCCTCGGTCCCCTCCAACTGCTCCTGTGGGGCCACGTCTGCCTCCACGTCCCCTCCCCTCTGACCAAGTTGCAGTACCTCTGCCCTGAGTCACCTCCCTTCGTGGCACCAAGATGCCTACCTTACCCTGCCCAAGGTGGACACAGATGATAGGACAGAATTGCTCTGAAGGGCAAGAGAAAGGAAGGAAGAGAAAGAGGGAAGAAGGAGGAAAAGAGGAAGCTCAGGTATTTTTTAAAACTCTCACATAAAACTTGAATGGTGCCCTTGAAATTTCACAATGTAGAGTTATTTGTTAAGATCGAAGACTGTGCAGTCAGAAAGATCCAGAATCAAGTTCACTCTTTGCCACTCACCACATTTCTGCCCTTGAGGAAAACACCTTATCTTTCCAACCTTATCATCAGTTAAAGATACATAATTGTAATAGTTCAAAGTTTTTGGATGAAATTGTCAGGAAGACAGACCTAACTGGTTTACCCAAGAAAGGGCACATTTCTTGGCTCCTAGAACTGGAACACAGGAAAGAAAAGTTAGCATCAGGAAGAACAGACAGGATCCAAGGACTGGATCCTCCTCGGGGTCGTTAGTTCCTTTTCTGTGTTTTGTGTATTGGCTTCATTCTCTCTCCCAACGGCAGCTGGGCTTTCCCCGTGAGAAAGGGAACAGGGCACTGACATCCTTAGATTTGCAACCATCTGCTCCAACTCCAGAAGAGGTTCTTCTGTCTGTTAGGTGCAGTCAGGAAAAAACCCTGGAGCTGGGTGCAGATTTTGGCTACTCTGGACCCCTTATTCATTCCTTTGCTAATCCCTGTGGCCAGGAGTATGGATGTCGTGTTCAGATTGTACGTTGTCTGTTGTGACCAGTGTGAGACTGTCAGCTGTGGAGGCTTGTCAGGTGAACTGAGACAATGCTATCTACCTACCTCAGTTAGTTTCCCCAAGGATTAAGGGTGATTATAAAAGTGCAGCCAGTATATTTTTTAAAAAATGGGACTCAACAGAGAGCAATCGTAGAGCAACTCTGTTCCTTTTCCCAGTGCCCTTGAACTTCCTCTTGGTCCAGTTTTTCTATTTTCTCTATACTTGGATTAAATTTAGGTTGGACAATTTCTCCAGTTAATTTTAATCATAAGAAAAATCTCATTTTAGTAATTAAAAATGCACATTCTCACATAATGTCACATGTAAGTCCAAACTTGGAGCAAACCAGAAGACTATTCAACAATCTCCCAAGATGTATGGGTGGTTTGTTTTCTCTTTCTCAGATTTCTTCTTCTCACCTACTAACTATTTGTCTTAGTCCGGTCAAGGCTGTCATAACAAAAATATCATAGTCTGTATGCCTTAAACCACAAACGTTTGTTTCTCACAGTTCTGAGGACAGTAAGTTCGAGATCAAGGTACTGGCAGATTTGATGTCTGATGAGAGCCGGCTTCTGGGCTCACAGACATTGCCTTCTTACTGTATCCTCACATGTCAGAAGGGATGAGAGAACTTTCTGGGATCTTTTTTCTGAGAGCACTTCTCCCATTCTTGGGGCGAGGGGAGCGGTTGAGTCAAATGACCTAATCACTTCCAAGGGAACCCACCTCCTAAGAGCATCACATGGGCTTCACACTGGGGTTGGGATTTCCACGTGAATTTTGGAGGCGCACACATGTGCCAGTTCCATGGTTTCTACTCTCTGAATTATACCCCAGGGGAAAGGGGATCGAGGCAAAAGGGCAGTGTGGTTGGCGCTGTTGTGATGTGGCCAGTCACATGTGGGAACGCCATGCAGTTCTATGTCATGGGCTTGCAAGGGATCAAAACCTAGCTTCTCATAAGATGTTTTGCACAGTCCTTAGACCTTCTCTGTAGGAAGCTTCCAGCTGTGGTAGAAGCTTCCTACAGAGGAATCGACTCCCTGTCGATTCAGGGAGTGCCTTCTCTGGCTGCTTAGTCATCTTCACATTTGTCCCAGCCATAGCCCTTCTGATGAAGCAGTCGACTCCTCTCAGCGGCCTTCTCCAGGGAGGTCCCTTTCCCGATGGTCATCCGTGGAAGGGCAGTTTCCCTCACTGCATCCCTGTATTTCTCTTTGTTCAGCAGCCTTGGACCATCTCGCCAGTCTGTGTATCCTCGCCTCCAGGGGCATACATGCTAAATGACATGGTAGGCCCTTCTCCAATGGCTAAAGGCTGGGGGGGGGGGGAAGAATCCCCTGTGTCTCCCGGGGGGGGGGTCGGGGGGCAGAGAGGCCTGAGGAGAACAGATGTGGCACAGAGCTCCCCTGAGTTGGCTGCTGTGGAAAAGCAGTGGCGGGTGATCCCGCTGGGACAGAGCAGCTCGCAGCCCCTCTTACTCTGCACTGAGAGATCTTGCTCTCGGGTGTGGGAGCACTTGCTGTCTGTTGTATTGTTCCCACCCTTAAGGGCTTTTGGCTAAACGTCCTTTTGTATGTGCAGTGCTCGGGACAGGACCAGGCGGCCCCTCAGGCCAGCACCTTCTTGCATCCTGTGCCCTGACAGCCTCCATGGCCTCATCCCCAGCCTGCCCTTGTCAGTAAGGTGCCTGGTGTTTCCTGAACGCTACATACGTGATCACTGTCCACATTTTATCACTGTTAATGTTGTGACTACCCAGAGAGTAACAGGTGGCCTTGTCTAACGTGGCACACACGATCATTTGTGGGCTCCTGGAGATTTCCTTTTTGGGACTCAGTGATTTGTTTTCTCCTGGTCCTGTTCCAGATCCCCAGGCCGACTTAGGGCAGCAGACAGAACTGAATGTGAGTCCAGCAACACAAACTGTCACTTGGGACCTTACACCAATTACCCCACCCCGGGGAGTTTTCAGTTTCCTTGATTCTACAGAGAAGGCAGTAGAAAAACCTTCTCATTGGCTGTTAGACAATTAAAGGAGTACACGCAATGCTTGATATGGGGTTTGTGTTCTGTAAAGGATGGCCTTGGTTTCTGTGACCTAGTCCTTGGGTTCTTTTGTGCCTGCCTGCCTGCCCTGTGGACACTGCTCATTCTAGTCAAAATGGTTTGCTCACCTTCCTCACCCGGGAGCATTTCAGACGTCTTACAGACACGCCTCCAGTATGGTCTCCTTTGTCTCCCAGGCTTCCATGGAGCTTTTTACATACCTCGGTTGTAGTTTTCATTTCACATACTCTATGTTATTCTCAAATGGAGAAGCTTTCTTAGCTGAGGAACTGATTTCTTTATTTTTTATAATGTCAGATGGCAACACGGGCATTTAATAAGGTTTGTAGAAGAAAGAAAGGCAGGCTATATACAAAACATAAATATATGTAAAGTACTTTTAAATTTCTAAATCCTAAGTTACACATATAGTAATGAAATGTGTCTTCTTTCCACCCCTGCTCACTATTAACTCTCACGGCACTGCTTATATGTGTCTTCTGGAACTTTATCATCCAATTTTGTTAATACATTTTTTTTCTCTGCCTTTAAGTTACTATACTGTATTTTGAGGATAGCTTTTCTATTTTATTCCTATTTTATTTGTTTTTTTTCCTAGACTGTAGTACATACTTCATAAAATTTTTGAAAGATTTTATTTATTTATTTGAGAGAGAGAGAGCATGAGCAGGGAGAGGAGCAGAGGGACAGTGAGACTCCCTGCTGAGTGTAAAGCCCCAGTGTGGGGGCTCAATCCCACAGGACCCTGAGATCATGACCTGACGCTAAACTGACTGAGCCACCAAGATGTCCCATAAATATCTTTCTAGTAAAGATATGTATAAAATATAGGTTGGACACCATTTATTGCCAAATCTTTTGTATTCGTAATGATTCATAATAGAAATTTTGCAGATAAATTTTCCTTTAACATACATGGAATGGACATCAGCTTATGTTTTTTTTTTTCGAGAACAAATACATTACATATGGAAGAGTACTTACATAACTTCTCACTTGAGAAACGTGTACAACAGGAGTGGAGAGGTTAATTGAGTTGTTCAAAATAAATTAGCTGAGTCTCAGCTCATATAGCAAGGAGCCCAACTGACTGTTTTTTCTCATAACTAATAAACTTAATTATAAGGGTGAGATTTAAGACTCTTGCCAACAGGCCACTTAGATATTTTGTTATGCTTTGTACAATTTAAACATCTTTCATCATTGTTAGTTCACTCATTTTCACTGATCATTTGTAGTGTATTTTTATGACACAGTTATGTATGAATCAAAATTCAGTTTTGAATCCGTGTTCTGGTTACATGTTTTGGGGCCAGTTACTTTCTGTCTCACCCTCTCATCTCTATGAGTAAGAGGATGTTTGTTGAGTTAGCCCAGTTCTTCCCAGACTTATATGACTGTGCTGCCTGCTATCTTCAAATCACATATCAACCCTCCATGAATCTAGCTTCTGGAGAATATACCACTGGAGCATTTGAGAACATCACACTAGTAGATTAAGTCAATGAAGCAAGAGTAAGAAGTAAAACTATGGGAATGACACATAAAGTAGCCATTGTTTGCAGACCATCTGAACCTCCCAATTATCGAAAGAGAATGGATTAAAAGAACTAAGTGATGTTGCTACCTGAAAGGCAAATGTATAAAACTTTTGGTCTTAAATTTATTTAAAGATTTATTTATTTTAGAGAGAGAGAGAGAGAGAGAGCACACATGCGCATGAGAGAGTGCCAGATGGCAGGTGGGTAAGGGCGGAGAGAGATCGAGAATCTGAAACAGACTCTCTGCTGAGCCCAAAGCCTGACACTGGGGCTCAGTCTCACAACCCTGAGATCATGACTTGAGCTGAAACCAGGAGCCAGCTGCTTAACTAACTGAGCCACCCAGGTGCCCCCTTTTTTTAAGTATTTAGAAAGTAGGATAGAAATCGGCTATTTGTAATAGTAACATAGCTATTAATGTTTGGAAATAAGCATAGGAAAAAAATGTGGGGGTCAATGTGAGGAGTTTGTGCTGAGAGGCATCACAAAGGAAATGAATAAATAGAAAATGTGATCCTGGTAGAAAAGTGATATTATAAGTAATATCAAGTCATTGCAAATTTATGGATTTAATATAATTTCTATTAGATTTCAAATGCTTTTCCTATAGAAAACTTTGATGAAAAAAAATCGTTATTGCTATTTACCAAATCCTTTTTATATGCTGGTCACATACATTTAAGCATTTTACATATGCCAATAATAGCCCCTTGAGGAAGTACTATTATTTTGTCCTTCTTAAAGATAAGGAAACTGAGACACAGAAATTATGCAATGTGTTCCAGATGATATAATTAGTAAGTGGCGCTGCCAAGATTCAAGCCCAAGCAGCCTGGCTTTCCGTAGACTGATCTTCACTTTACCCACAGTGGCACACTGGAAAAAAATTCTATTTTATTGTTATTGTTATTGTTATAAGTATTGTTAAAGGAGCAAAAAGGAGAGACTTGCTTTATCAATCAGATATATGGACATATTGGAAAGTGTTGGTAAATAGATTTATGTCAAATGCCAACGTATAAAACCCAGAGGCAATGAGAATTAAATGGGAAAAACATAGTCAAACAGACAAGAATAGAAGTAATGCCACCCCCTGTTTAGGTAAGTGTCTGTAATTTTAAATGCAATTATTTAATACAGTAAATATCGACAGAGTGTCTTTTTGCCAGGCCTCCTGCTAAGGCCTTATGGGTTTAAGGATGAGCAATAGAGAAAGGCAGGGACATTAACCCAAAGAGCTATTAATTCAGTATTGACTTAAGACTATCTAGTTACTACTCAGTCACTCTGCAGAGTGTTGGCCAGAATACCCGACCTTGACCATGACCCTGAGGAAGAGATACTGAGGCTGAAGGAGAAAGGTATGAAGGGAGTGCGGGAGGTAACCAGTGTGGAGGAAGGACAAGGACATGCGGAGGGAGAAATTTCAGGAAAGGAGGCACCATCTGTAAGGCCACAAAGGGACTGCACCCAGGTCTGTGGAAAGCAGTGAGAAAAGGCTCACAGGCCATAGTGCATCATGAGGAGAGTGAGGTGAGATCTGTCTGGGGCGAATTTTCTATGTATGTAAAAACAGAAGATTTTGAGTATATTCAGATATAAAATTTCTGCCTGTTAAAATCACTTATACCAAAGTACAAACAACAAACTGAAGAAAATATTCACCACAATGGCGAATACATAAGACACATAAAAAAGTATGTATAAATGATCTAAAGTATGTACCCAACTCTGCATATAAATGGACCAAGGAAATGAACAGACATCTGGCCAGAGAGAAAAAACACAAATATAATGAAAATGGAAGATATTTAATCTCACTTTTCTTCAGTAGAAGGGTATCTCAAATTCACAAAAAATTAGTAATACAAGTATTAATTGGTGCGAGTAACAGCTGAATGTTTACTAGGAGATGCAGTCTCTTTTCAGAAAGGATTTTGACAGCGTGTATCACAATCCTTAAACAATGTAAAGATTATTTGACCCTGTGATTCTAACTCATGTATCAATCAATCCATATATCACCTGTTCATCGGACTCCGAGTAGCTACTCTGAGTCTAGACACTAAGGACAAAATTTCCGTTACAGAAAGGAATGAAATGAAAAGTAGGATGACAGAGGCCTTTCGACAAATGTATTACTTTTCACAGGTTGACACCCAGGTGATCACATGTAGTTTACCCAGAGCTTCTGTAAATAAAATGGACGCAGACACGCGTGCATGCGCGCAAGGGGGTATTGCAAAGTTTTTCTAGCAACTTTATCACCTGTCTACTAGTAAAAAAATACTAGAAAAATGACGTTCAGTTTCATCTAATTATGGGCTCTTTTGAAAACAGAATGATGGAATGTTTTTTTTTTTTTTCCTCTGAGAAATATTTTGTATGTGAAGGCAGAGTCTAACCCAGTTCCTAAAAAAGAAGTTTCCTATTGTCTGGAGTCAATTACATGTTTAAGTAGATGGAATAACATTCAAGGCAGGCGATTGGCTTCACTTCCCTCTCACTGGAGAATCACACGTTTTAGTCATCTGGGCTTACAGGGTGAAATGAGAGAGAACGCATCAATCTCTTTCAAAAAGACTTCAATGTAGAATGGTACAGATTTTAAAAGGATATATGTTCTCTTTGGAGAGCTCTGAGGGACGGTTTGATTTCTCATAATTTATCTAGATCATCCACACTCCACTTGACAATCTGGAGTTAAGGGAAGTCTGTAGAATGATCTCTCTACAGGAAAAAATAGGAATGTGGGTTTTCCTCTGTCATGTTCCTCATGCCTGAGCATCATTTCTCTGTAAGCTGCTGCCATGTCCAGACATGTAAGCATTTCTCTATTAACTCTCCCTTTCATAATGCAGCCAGATTAATTTTGTTGAAACACATCACTTTTATTTTATGTTGCCTTCCTGCTCAAATGTTCTCTGTCATCTGCAGGATAAAGTTCGGATTATTTTGAAAGACATTCCTAATTTCCTCCCTTAACCACCTGAACCTAACTCCCTTGACTTGTCTCCCACTGTTCAGAAGCACAAATCTTGAAAAATCCATATACTTATCTCAGGTCCCACATGAATTCTGATTTTGTGCCATTGGTGCAGTTCTGTTTTTTATGGTGTATTTCCTATTATTGTTGTAACAAATCTCCACAAAATTAGCAGCTTAACACAATACAAGAGTTGTGGAGTCTCACTGGTGTAAATTCAAGGCGTCAGTGGACTGCTCTCTCCTAGATGCTCCAGAGGAAAGTCTGTATCTTGACTTTTCCAGTTTCAAGAGACTGCCCGCATCCCGTGACTCCTGGCTCCTTCCATCTTCAAAGCCAGCGATGGCTCATGGGAGTCTTTTTTCTTTTACCACATTGTTCTGACTGTGACTCCTCTGTCTCCCTCTCCTCATTTGAGGTTACACCCCCACCCCCATACAAGGCAAGGTAATCTCCCACTTTCAAGATCAGATGATTAGCAACCTTCATTTCTTCTGCTACATTAATTCCCCACTTACCATGTAAGGTATCATTCAGAATCACAGATCACACAGACGGTCCGCTTTTTTCTTCCTTTATAATCTAGGGTTATGCCATTATTTTTCAGTGCCTAGTGCTGCCCTTCTTAGAAGCCTCCCCAGATTATGGTCGACCGTGGCAACTTGCCCCTTCTCTGGAGGGAGAGGAGAGCCCAGAGGGTCCTCCCTCTGGGATGGAGATCATCCTCCATCCTCCCAGAGATGATGACTGAATCACCTCAAATGACAGGACTGAGCCCACCCATAACATTCATTAGAGTAAAACAGTGGATTCTGGTGTGCATTGTGTAGACTTAATGAGTCTACTTTCCTGCTGCTTTTGGTTCATCTTGAGACCTTAGTTTTCCCATTTCTGTAGAAAAGTAAGATGCAGGGTTTGGCATATTGCAATTCAGTGTGTTCCATGGATAAAGAAATTACAGAAGTCATGGGTTACAGTCTGAGTCTGACCCTCCTAGAATGAGTCCTTTGATATTATTACAGTTGCTGGATGTGCAATGTCAAATCCTAAACATGTTTATTGTAAGGATATAATAGAAATGTGAGATGGTTATACAAAGAGGTTCAGTGTAGCATCAGCTCCTAAATCAGAAACTATCTAAATAGTGGATATGCTTAAATTCAGATAGATAAATGTGATAAAACATTATGTAGCCATTAAAAAGTATGTTCTTAAAGATTATCTAAAAATACATGAAATGATTTATATATAAATATATATATATATATTTCACGGGAAAAGAATGATACAAAACTCTGCGTGTATGCATATACAGAGATATTGATATTTATTTACATATATTTAAATTTTATTTATCTATATTTAAAATAAAAAAAGAAGGTGTATGCGAATATTGAAAAGGAACTGGAAAGAAAAATACCAAAATGTTAAAAGGGGTCATGACCAAGGGTGGGATTATAAATGGCTTTTTAAGTATTTTTCATTATATCTTTTCTTACTTTCTAAATTCCTTCTAAATTAAACATAATTTTTATAAATCATTAGACATGATTTTGATTTATAACTTTGATGTAAAATTGAACTCCGTATTTATTTTTCTTCATAATCACAGTTATCTATAGAATAAATAAGTTCATCTGACATTTACTGGACATTTACTAGGCCCCAGATGCCACGCTGGGTACCAGATGTAAGCCAGAGGCCATGCCCTTCAGGAGCTCATCCTCAGTAAGACAGATGGACAAGTGCATTAGCTGGGGTTGCCGTCACAAACACCAGGGGCTGGGGGGCTCGAACAACAGAAATTTGTTTTCTCACCGTTCTGGAGGCTGGAAGGCAGAGATCAGAGTGTCAGCATGGCTGGTTTCTTCCAGGGCCTCTCTCCTTGGTGTATAGATGGCTGCCTTCTTGCTGTGTCCTCATATGGTCATCCCTCTGTGCATATACATGTCTGTCTCTATGTCTCTGGGGTGTCCAGAAATCCTCATCTTATAAGGCCACCCGTCAATTTGGCTCAAGGCCACCTTCACAGCCTCACTTTAGCTTAATGACCTCTTTAAAGGTACTGGAGTTTGGGCTTCGACCCATAAATTTCTTTGGGGGGTGGGGACACACTTCAGTCCCTAATAATAAGTAACTAATAAATCTCACTATTTGCTAATGATGACAATGTTGGTGGTATGTACAAGCACACAACTCTTTCTGGGGGGAGCAGCAATCCTTTTTTGGGAGGTGGTCAAGGTTGAGTTCATAGAGAAGGCGACATTGGAGAAGAATTCCAAAAAAGGAACAAGATTTTGCCAGTTTCTAGTTGATAGAAACATGTACTATAACTGTAATCGATTTATATAGCATAAAATATATGAAAAATGTGATTTTTACATGAGATCAGAAAGCATGATTTTATTTTATATCATAGAACTTTGTTTGGGATTTAGTGTGTTTTGGTCAGGAACCTGTGTCCTTGCATAGAAATGAGTAAAGAAACCTTCTGTCTTGACAGTGCTGATGATGTCTTTCACTTTTTCCTGGATAAAGAATAATATCTGAGGGGCACCTGGGTGGCTCAGTGGGTCAAAGCCTCTGCCTTCGGCTCAGGTCATGATCTCAGGGTCCTGGGATTGAGCCCTGCATCAGGCTCTCTGTTCACCAGGGAGCCCGCTTCCTCCTCTCTCTCTCTGCCTGCCTCTCTGCCTACTTGTGATCTCTCTCTCTGTCAAATAAATAAAATCTTCAAAAAAAAGAAGAGTATTTGCATCTAATGAGAAAATAAACATGTCTTGGGAGAGGTAGCTCCTTTCACAATTTAATGCAGCCAAGTGTGAGCACCAGACTCATGAGTCGTGATGGTGGAGGCTAGGAACCTGTATTTCTGAAAAGCTCCCTAGAACATTCTGATGGTTGTCCAGGTTTACAGCAAAAGTCAGAGTTAGTCAGAATACTGTGGGACCTCCCACCTGACAGCTGTGTGACTGGGGACAAGGCTTCCCCATGATGACTTCTCTAGCCCTGCAAAATATTTATTATCTACATTAGCTAGAATCCTAAATACTGAAAGTTTAGTATCTTGAATTTTACTAAATAAAGTTACTTTATTTAGTATTTTCTGGATTAGATGATAAGCTAGATAATAAGCCTCTTAATGGTAAGAACCAGATCTTATAGATTTGTGTTGTATATCCTCCAGAGCCCCTTCCCCTGTGCACTGCTTGTAAGTCTCCATGTTCCCTCACGTGGAAATCTGCACTCTCCCCTGGAGGACAGTCTCAGACGAAGGCAGTGTCCTTTACAAAGACTGAGAATTCCTGAGTGTCCGTAACAGCATCTGTCATTATCTCTGCATTCCTGTAGATGTTTTTTTAGAGTTACACCGCTGATTGATATCGTTGCTTACTAAGGGGTCAGGGGCGTGAGAGAAAACATTTTTTACTGCCCTGAGTAGGCTCTTACACACGTAACAGGCCAGATTTTCACGTGCTTCTCTGCCTCCTGCTTGGAGTTCTGCTCCTTTTACCTACTGCAGCTGTTTGCATCTGTCCCTTGTTACCTGCGGGGGAGACTGTTCCTAACAGATGCTGCTGTAACACCATACATCTTTACTGTAGGGAACACACCCGTGCATTGATCACGATTGGGCCACACATGTATGAAGAGTTCATGGAACACCAAACTTCTTCTGACAGAACAGCTGAGAATCAAAGATAGGAGGTCTGATGGAGCATTGCGTAAAAGTTCCCGTCTAATTACTTCCTTTTCACCTTACCTAAGACAGTTGTATGTTTGAGGTTCTCAAAGACAGCAAAGAGATGCACACATGTATAATAGTTTATCCATCAGATGTTTATATTAAATCTCACAAACCAACAATTCACTAGCATATTTTATCTCAGTTTATTCTGAAATCCCAGTTCAGTGCATTTCTGTATGAGTAGATTCACTGATAGGTCCAAAAATGACCTTCATTTTTGAGCAGATTTCTTTCTTTTTTTTTTTGAGCAGATTTCTTAATAAGGGAGCTTGTGGGAAGTTGTATGTTGCTGTGATTAGTAGCTTTATGAATACTTGGAAAAATACTCAGGGGATATTGAATGAAATAATTCCAAAATACCAGATTGATTCTGTTAGTGTTAGTAGCCATTCTGCTCCACTTCTCTGTCCAACGAATGTCAATCTCTCAATCTCTCCTCTCCTCGTTCTTATTCTTTCTCTCCACTAGAGGTTATTTAGACATTCTCATCTCTCCTCAAACTTTCTGGCTCCTCTTTGTTATGCGTTTTCTCAGTTGGTGATCTTATTTCCACTGAATCACCCATTCTCCTACATCTATGTTATATATTCGTTCTTCTTTCCTATTACTATGGATCAACTGTGTTTTGTTTTTTTTTTTAAGATTTATTTATTTCCTTGAGACAGAGCAAGAGAGTGAGGGGAGGGGCAGAGGGAAAGAATCTCAAGCAGACTTCCCATTGAGTGTGGAGCCTGACCTGGGGCTTGATCCCAGGACCCTGAGATCATGACCTGAGCTGAAATCAAGAGTTGTACACCCAACCAACTGAACCACCAGGTGCCCCGAACTGTTCATGTTTCGATACAACTTCTCCCTGGGCAGAAGACCTCAGTTCTCCCTCCTCAAGCATATCATGGCAGTATTATCCAGTGTTTCTCTGCATTATCATTGTTTCTACTTCTACTGGATTATAACCACCAGCTTACAGATTTTTAGTACTTTCTCCCATCTTAGCAAAGCAAACCCTCCCTTAATGTAACATTTACTCCAGCTACCACCATTCATGTCCCTTTTTTCTCCAACAGCAGAGCTTGAATGGCCTGCACACTGTCGCTCTCCACACTGGCTTCCCATCTGCACGTGAACTGCTCTAGGGAAGTGTTCAGTCTGCACCACGCCACTGTAGCAGCTCTTGCCAACACCACTGCTGGACTTCGTGTTGCTTGTGTGAAGAGCTCATTTCCATTACTTACGTTACGTGATCTACAAGCAACTAAAAAGCTCTTTCCTAATGATTGACTTCTTCGCTTGGTTTCCAGAATGCCAGCATATGCTGATTTTCAACCCACTTCAAGGCTGCTTCTTCTTGACCTCTTCTCTGTGGTCTTATTTTATCTGTCTGACCTCTAACGTTGGATTTCCCAAGGCCCAGTTCTTGGACTACTCCTCTCTAGATTCACTCATTCCTTGGTGAGCTCATGAATTTCACAGTGATAAAGACCAATTTGGTGGTGACTCCCAAATGTATAGAGCCAGCCTATGTATTTCTTGGATGCCAGTCTTATTCCAGCCATGGAAATGTAGATCAGCCAATGCCATTTCCCTGCTCAGATTCTACCCATGGTTTTCCATGTCACTCAAAACAAAAGCCAAAGACCTCTCAGTGGTCTGTAGGGCCCCACCTGGGCTGCTCTTCCACTGGCTCCTTGCCTCTTTCCTTCTGCTCTCCTGGCACCCCCTCAGCCACACCCTTTCTAATCTTCCTCCTATTCTTCAACCTTGGCCAGGGTGCTCCAGCCTCAAGGCATTTGAAATGACTGGTCCCTCCAGATGTCTCTGACTCACTGTCCAGCTCTCTGGAATCTTTGGTTGAATCTTGGCTTCTGAGTAAGGCCTGCCTGATGACCACCCTCTTCATCACACCCCCACACCCTCACCACGTGATCACCCTCCACTTCTTGTTTTGTTTTTCTTCACAGCACTTACCACTACCTACCATGCCATCTATTTTATTTATGTCTTCATTGTATGTCTACATCCATCAGAACATAGGGTGTCTGAGGTTAGAGATTTTTGCCTGTTTTGCTGTTTATCGCTATCTCCCTAGCACACAATCCTTGGCAAATATTGTATGTTCAATATTTCGACATTTCTCAAAGTTTGGCACCCAGACCAGCAGCATTAGAATGACCTGAGAACATTTTAGGAACATGTTAGAAAGACCAGTTCTTGGACCCTACTGCATTCCCACTGAATTTGATCCCCTCTGGGGGATCGGGCCCAATAATCTCTGCTTTGATGCGCCCTCCCTCCAGGTAATTTTTAATTTCTACAAATTTTGAGAATCATTGCTGATGAATATTTATTGAACGAAGGAGGCAATGAGAATTTTTATTCCTGGTACCCTTTGACAACTACAGCAATCACAACTCTGCGTTAAAAATGTCATGCAAATAAATGAGTAAACTCACTTCATAGAATATGTTTTTCTAATATGAGTCATAATAAATTTAATAAGAAAAAGTTCTAGTTTATCATGTAGAAAATAAAAAACCTACACATTATCCTAAGCCATGAATCAAATATTTTGAAAAATGGCATACTTAGTCATAACTGAATCTGTGAATTTAATTTATGGTTTTAATTCAGTTTTAGTTGAAACTTGTGTTAAAAATTAGTTCCGAGAACTTTGTCTTGTGATTTAAAACTATAACAAAGCTGTTATGAATCAACTTACTTCCCTTGGTCTTGCCTTGTTCTTAGACGTTAGACTCTAATTTTCTTAGGTTCAACTGCGCTATGTCTGTATGTTCCCAGCATCCAAATAATCACATCACATGTGAGCATCTGTTCCACACTTGAAGCTTGGGATACACATTCTTCTGTTAATGAGATGGGGCAGAGAATGTATTTAGGTTTGCAAAATCTCACATGTTCTGTGATTATGAAGCAAGCTGAAACTTCCTCCCCTCGGGCTGTGCATGAAATTGTGATAACCCTTTCTGGGGAGAGCAAATGTCTCTGTTAGCCCAGGACAATCTGTATTTATACCCCATATCCTGATGTAATTTTATCAGCATCCTTAATCTTCAAAAGTCTGGTCATAAATTATATGGCCACCCTACTTTATTTTATATAAATATATATACATAAATTTTTATCTATAATATTTATATATAAATATACAAGATGTGTATAAATATATAAACATATTTATAAATACATAAAAATATACATGTATTTGTGTATATATGTAGTCTGCACCTTTAGTCTACACTTTTCCACAATGTATAAAAAATATTGGAAACCTGCATTCTAAATATCTGATATGGCTAACAGCATTAACCTTGGAATGTCATTAACATTCTAGATATTAGTCCTTTCACTACTACAGTGAGGAAACAAAGGTTTTATATAACATGTATAAACAAGTATTATATGGCATTATATTTTACCAAGAATTTCCACTTATTAACATGGCATTTTATTTGCATTAGATTTCATTAAAGTGTCTTCCAATTCTGATCCAAAATGCTGGTATCAGTTTCTGAAAATGTCATGTTTCTTAGTATGTATTATCAGGGTGATGTTGTGATATTCTATAGACAGAAAAGTGAAAAGCACAATTACAAACAGATTGCTTTGCCTGATTTCTTTCCTTTAGTGAGTTAGCTAATCCTTCATTTATTTGACATTGTGACATTATAAAGCTACCACTGCAGACCTTGCACCTATAAAGAGGGTAGATGTGCACAGAACACCACTGGGTGTGATTAGGATTTGGGGATAGGTTCTGTGGACTGCTACTCCACAGGAGTTTTTAGCTTGCATCATGTTTTTGGGCAAAACTAAAATGTAAATAAGATAAATCCAAGTGCCTTACTGAGTGAATGCACTAATGGGCTTAAGTTCTTTTCCTTTAAGAATTTAAATCTCATATGTAAATTGTACATGAGTATGAACCAGATCTTGCCAGTGTGTAACTACTCCTTTGGCATGATTTTTAAGGCTTTTAAAAATTTCAGTTGGTCTTGCTCACTAATTTGTTGAGAATTTAAGATTTATTGATGGAGTGGTGTCATCTTCCCTAGGCTTTACCATCATAGATTGTTTTAATGGAAAAATACACGTCAGCTGGGGGGATTGCATGTCCTATACCTAAAATGATCTATAATGGGGTGTTTCAACAGTTACTGCAATTTTGTGAGTGATTGTATGGTTCATCCAGACCACTAGAGTCTTGGTAACATAGGTGTTCATTTATTGATTCATTCTTTTAAGTGCTGCAGTGCTCTGGGTGGCCTGTCTGATCAGCCTTTTTCTGGCTGGGCTGTTCATCACAGTTCTCCTGGCACCCACTCCAGCCAGTGTACCCAGAACGACTGTGTGCAGTTCCACATGTGTGACAAAAATGCTTGCCACAAACACATTGACCTTGGCATGATACCCTGTGTGGGCGGCTTGTGTACATAATTGTGACCACAGCCTGCTTGGCCTGTTTCAGGTCATATAACAAGTGTGGGTTCGGTTACAACTTGAAGTCCTGCAGTTTCTAGTCTGGGATTGACCTTAAAATAGTCAATCCAAACATTTTACTTTTTCTGCAATAAATGCTATAAAAACTGTCTCAATTTTATAGAGTATATTATTTTTATGAAAAAAAAAAGTAGCTGGATCAGCCTAATGCCACTCTCTCAAATGGGTTGCTTTATAACTGGGATGTACTTATTTCTAAGAGCAATTTTGATCCGTGCTGGAAGATGTGCTGGGTCCAACATAAGGACACATTGTCACTGCGTCAGTTTGACACTGTCGCTTGGTGGAGAATATATTGAGACAAAAGTATATATTGCAGAATAACATATAAAATCTGTGCATGGTTTTAAAAATACCAGTCTTCAAAAACATTGTCTTAAGAGTCTGTTTTCAGGCTAAATGGGTGGATACTTCAGGAGCAGAAGTTTCTTCTTTTATTTTGGGTACTAATTATTGGTATTTTTTTTTTTTAAAGATTTTATTTATTTATTTGAGAGAGAGAAAGTGAGAGGCTGAGAGGAGCGAAGGTCAGAGGGAGAAGCAGACTCCCCGAGGAGCTGGGAGCCCGATGTGGGACTCGATCCCGGGACTCCAGGATCATGACCTGGGCCGAAGGCAGCTGCTTAACCAACTGAGCCACCCAGGCGCCCCAATTATTGGTATTTTTGTGAAAAAGTTTGAAACTGGCAAATCTCAATGTCTGAGATTTTCCCATCCTATCTAGCAAGTTTGATGCTTCTGAATGTTGCCCTTACTCTAATAGAAAACTAAATATTGTTCTGTCGCTCAGAACAATTGGATCAAATCTCAGTGATCTCTAACCTATTAAAAATAGGCTTATTCCGTAATTTACAAAAATTTGTAACTTTATTACCAACTATACTGTTTGGTCATTTAGTTCAGCATTTCAAAGGCAAAAAGCGAAATAAGCAAAAAAAATCCCTGTCACATCCTTCCTTTTTTGAATGTCAGTTTTGACTTGTCTTCTAGCTTGTGCTATATATTTGTTTAGTTTTTCTTAGAAAGGGACTGTGTCGCAGACACAGAGAAAAGAAACTTCAGTTGCAGTTTTTAGCGATGGGTCCATATCTCACAGCTGGTCTCTCAATTTCACTTTATTTATTAGAGAACTTCTTGATGTGTTTAAGAGAAACACACATTTTACTATCATTTCTCGAAATACACAGTTAATTTATTTTCCTTGAGCTTATAAACCTTAGTAGACACAGCTTTTTGAAACACTAAAGGTCCTTTTTCTCTAGTACATATGTCTTAGAGTGAATTTCATACATGTCCATTTTTGTTTTCTGGGTAAAATAACACAAATGGAACATAATATATGTCTCCCCAAACTACTCCCCCTCCCCAAATGAACCAAAGCATTAGATAAAATTGGTAGCACCGAAATTGAGGATATCTAAAAACAGCAAACTGTAACCTTGGGAAATTTTGAGTGATATAAATACAATGGCCAAGAGCATGTTAACCACACAATTTTTGCCTTAAACTTAGACGTTTGCAAGGTTGTTGAGTTGCTCTCCTGTGCCCATATTAACATGCTCATGTTTGGGAGCAACAGAATTCACATTCCATGACTTTGTTTGTTTGTTTGTTTTTTCAAATGAATCCCCATTTGTAACCAACTTGTAATGTCTGGTTCAGTTCCCAACCAAACAAGCAAATATACTTTCTGAGCAGTGATAGCAATTCTATACCTGTTTGTTTATGAATTGTCTGACTTTTTTTTTTAGTGTACAAACCTTCTAAGATTGATTTGGCAATCTGGAATAATTTTCTGTCTGTCTCTCGATCTTTATAATGTAAGAAAAATGCCTTTGATGCTTTCAGCCTTTCTGTCTGATACAGAAGTAATATCATGTATTTCACAGAGAAAATAATGCCTTCTCTATTCCATTAAATTGTACTGTCTTATCACAAAACCCTGGTTTTTGGTTACATCATCACTCAGAACGCTGCCTGTGCCTGAGGAAACTGGCTACTCTAATTAGCAGTAAATCAAAGTTCTTTCTCTCTGATGGAACAGGACTGTGAAATCATAATGGGTGAGCTGTATCAGCAAGCATCAGTGATGAGGAGGATTGGCTGACAAGTCTAGGAAGACTGCCCCCAAGGAAACCACACCCATTTAAGGAGAAGCTGGGGGAAGGACATTTTCTGTGGTTTTACTGTTGATCTCTGTTTCCTCACACAAAGTTTATTGTAATTGACAATCAGATTGGTACTACACAGGATGCTTTAATCTAAATATTTGAAGGTGCTTTCCCCCCCTCTTTTTTGTAATCTAATGAAGTAGGATTTTTAAAATTGAATCAACAGAAACATAAGATCATAGTTACAAGCAACAACCAAAAGCATTAAAATAAATAGGGCAGACTGTGCTCCAGCAGAGAACAGGAGAAGTTAGAGCACATTATTCTTTTAAATGCACACATATACTCAGCAAAAAAAGGTTCAGTAATTAGCCCAAGTTGCTTGGCTTGTCTGGCTATAGTTGCCAAACACATGAGTTAAACAGTCCTCCGACTAATTTTGTTTGGGCGGGATAGCCCTCAGATTACAAAATAGCTCTTACAAATACGTTTTGCACAGTTCATTCTAGACAAACTGGTTAATAATAAATCTAAAATTTTAAGTTATATACACGTATGTTGCAGAGTGATTATCCCAGGAAGATTAATGAACACATCCATCACCTCACATGTTTATCATCTGTGTGTGTGTGTGTGTGTGTGTACGGAAAAAAAGATTTAATAGCTACTGTCTTGGCAGATTTTAAGTATATACTATGGTATTGTTAACTGTAGTGACCGTGCTGTCCATTACATATTCAGAACCTACTCATTTCACAATTCAAAGTTTGTACACTTTGAGCAATATTGCCCCATTTTCCCTACCCACCCAGCTCCTAGCCTGAGGGAAACAAAATCACCGACTTGAAGAGATACCTGCACTGCTGTGTTCATTGCAGCACTATTCACAATGGCCAACGTAAGTTTGTTAACGGAAGAATGAGTAAAGAAAATGTGAGATAGATATATATGTTTATATCTATATCTGTTTGTCTATAACACATATAATTGAAATATTGATGAGCCATAAAATAGAAGGAAAGCCTGCCCTTCTGCAGCAACGTGGATAAAACGTGAGGTCATCATGCAAAGTGAAGTTAGGGACATGTACAGTCTCACTTTTAAGTGGGATCTACAACGGGCCTCAGCATTTAAAGTGGCCCAGGGACTCCTGGCCTCCATGCTCATGTGCTTCCACCTTCTTCCTCCCCTCCTTGCACGTTCCTGTGTGTTCTCTAAACTCAAGCCACACTTCTCCCTCTTCCTCAAAATCACCAAAATTATTCCTCCTCAGAGCTTTTGTACTTGCTGTCTTCTCTGTCTGGAATTCCTTCCCCCTGCCCCCCTCAGATCTTCCTATGACTGCATTCTTCTTGATATTTAGGGTCAGCTCAAATGTCAGTACTTCAGAAAGAACTCCTCCAAGGTACCCACCAAGTGGTACCACATTGTACCACACTATATCACATTATCCTGTTTTATTTTCTTCATAGCCTTCTTTTAAAAATTATTTAGGTATTTATATGCTTGCTTATTACCTCTCCCAACTATTGGAAATTCCATATTGCAAAAGCTGTATTTTTTTCACCATTGTCCTAGCCCCTCAAGCAGTGTCTAACAGCACGTCATAGACATATAATAAAGTTGCTCCTTTTCAAAACTATTTATTAAGCACTTACTATGTCCCAGGCTCTGGTCTAGGCAATAAGGATAAAGTGATGAACACAACAGATGAAATATGTAAACAAACAAAGTACATTATACAGTACCCACCCAACAGGTTAGATCAACTCAATTCTTACAGGGAATTTTCCTTTTTAATGTCATTGACTTCCCACAACTCCAAGCAAACAGTCCACAGAGCTGTGTGCAGAATTTAGAGGCTTGCAGTCTAGCTTACCAGGAAGGATGCAAAGGCAGGAATGCCTGACTTCCCAGAATCTAAACCCTGACTCTGACTCTGCCAATACTGGTCGCTATGAAATATTAGACAAGACACGTACTGTGTAGTTAAGAGCACAGCTTCAGAGGAAGCTCGTTTCAGAGATGGGTATCTCTAATTTACTCATCCTTTCTGATATTTCGTTTTCTCATGTACAGTGTGTGAGTCATGGTAAGTCACTGCTTCATCAGATTGGACTGAGGATCAAATAAGGAAAAGAAAGGGAAATTAAATAAGGCTAAAAAGTGCACAAATATTTCATTTTAATGAACAAGAGCTGTGGTTCCATTAATTAGTCTTTTCCTCCTGAGCTTTGAATGTTTTCATCTGTACAATAGTGAAGGTAAACTAATGTTTCTGCCATCTTTCCCAGAACTCACATTTTGAAAATACTCTTGATGATTACACTGGGATCCTTGCAATGAAGGATTTCTGCAGTTTTTGACAAATATAAATTCCAGAAAAATGTAATAACTCATCCCAGATTTCTTGGCTCTTCTGTTTTCAAATCCTATGAGTGATTAAGATGAACAATAGTGTGACAGTACTCTGTGATTTGCTACCCATAGTTTTGAGGTTTGTTTTTGCCTTGTTTTGCCTTATCAGTCTGCTGCTTTACTGGATGCTGTGGGTTTTTGTTTGATTTTGCTTTGTTTCTGCTCTAAGCATATGCAATTTTCAAGTCTATTTGTCACAAAAGTTATTATTTTTTTCTTTTTGGATGGATAATTCTAGTTCAGTGGAGTTGTTAGCCCACCCCTCATTACATAGCTTCTGACTTTGAAAGATGGAGGAAATTGCTCCGGGTGGGTAGCCAGCCAGTCTGACTCTTCCACTGTGCTCAGGCTCCCTGGCCACTAGGATCACTAACGCCTAATGCTTGTCTAATTATAGACACATCTCATTCCTGGCTACTTAACGGCCTCACCGCAGGGAGTGACTCCACTTCCTGACTGGAAGCCTACCTTTATTAGTGTAAACTGTACATCATAACTATCCAGTCTTAAAATAACCCAAGGGGCCCTTCCTCTCAGAACTGTGGCAGTGTGACAGTCTCAGTATTTTGAACCTAGAGACAGATAATAAGAATTTGTGACTTCTTACTTTAAAATGCACAAGGTAAAACTCGATACGGTATGGTTTTAAAAAAAGTCATCTGTGCCGATAACGGAGAAGACACAGGGATTCTGTTTTACCTGTCCTTCTTCAGCGTCCCTTTCTTCCGAAGTGAAGCAAGACCTATGGTAAGACTCTCAGCACTGGGAAGTCTGGGCAAGGGTGGGAACAGAGAAACAGATAAGCCTATAAAGCAGCGTAATCTCAGTTCCTGATGTAGTACGTCTAGAAGTAAACAAATTATCACTTAACTTGGATTAGAACTTTGGGTCCTTATTCAGACCTTATTTACTTTTATAATCCTCCTCCTCATCACATTTGCTACCTTTTATGGAAAGCTCTTCATATGCTAGGCCCTGTACTAAGCACTTTAGATATTATCTTCTTGGATATCCCCCCTAAACACTGCAAGGTAGCTTATCTCCATTTGTCCAGGAAAAAAAACTAAAACTCAGAAGAGCTTAGGAAGTTGCCTGGCTCACACACTATGGCCAGGCTGAGATTTGAACTCTGCTTTACTTGATTCTAAATTCCTCTCAATCCACTCAGCCTCCTTTAAACATTGTTGCCCAGTGAAAATAGAATGACTAGAAATTTAAGGACAGTGCTTCTATAGGATTCTGTGCTTTCGGAGACATTCCATCCTTAACTTCCATGATAATAATAATATTTTCATAATAGTAACAATCACCGATTTTGCTGAATGTTTGTTATAGGTCACGCCCATAGTACTCTCATTTGGTCTTTGAAACAACTTATATATTTATTTTGAGGTGAAGATATTTGAGCTGTAGAGAGGTTGCATGGATGGCATGTGATCACTTCTAGGTAGAGGAGCCCGCTTTCACTATGTTGCCTTTCATGGTAGCATGTGATCACATACATCATATTTAGATATATGTTAAATTGTCTTCTTGATCACACAGTGAGACTCAGCAGAAGGGATCACAGCCCAGCAGTTTCCCCACTGATAAGGACTGTGTTTAGCACAAATATAATAGGTGTTTGCTGAGCAACGATCAATTTTAGTTAGACTTGAGCCAGTCGTTAGCTTGTTCACATAATGGTGAAACCATGAGAATGTCTGCAGGCCATATGACAAAATGAGTGCTTCATACTTTTTTCTAGTTACACTAAAACCTTGTTATTTAGCAGTTAGATCTTTAGTTATGGTCATGGTGACTGCAGTGTTTCAAGAAACAATAATACTGCAAATGGAGGTAGCAAATCAGAAACAAATCATAATTTTATGACCAGCGAAAGACCATTGTTCGAAACTGGGCAACCCTAAAGTGTTGGACTGTGGAAAAAGGCAAATATTTTTTGTATGTTTCCTCACTTCGCTTCCCAATGGTTCATGCATTGATATCTATGTGCTTGCTATAAACAAGTACTAGAGAAAGGAGAGATCAGAGTTGCCTGATGGCATCTATTCTGACTAAAGTTAATTCTGATTGATTCACAGTAATAATCCACTTTGTAACTCTGGAAGCTGGAAGGGAATTTAGGAACCCCTTAGGAAAAACTCTTATATAGCCGATTATGTAAAATAAAGTGTAGAGATATTACGTTTTCACAGATAATTGGACCTAGAATAGAGATCAGTTTCAGAGGCCCACTGCTCTCTATTTTGCCCACAGCAAAATAAAACTTGTTTTTTCATAGAATTCATAATTTCATTACGTATCTCCATACATAGTTTTTCGTACTCCTTCCAAATCCACAAAGTACACACATACTACCTCCATGTCCTCATGCCAGGCCACCAGTCCAGGCCACCATTAGCTCCAGACTGGATTATTGCTGGCTTCCCTGCTTCTAATTTTGCCAAACTTTTTTCAAACATAATTTAGATTATGTTGGTCCTCTGCCTTGGAACCTTATCACTTCTGGGTAAAAGCCATTTCTTTTCAAGAGTGTATGGGGCCCCATACCTCTCACCGCCTGTGCCTTCCTGAACTGATCGTCTCCTATTCCTTTGGCCCATGTCCATCCGCTTGTCCTGCCTGCTTCCAGTGCCAAATGTGCATCTCGATGCTTCTGTTTAGTATAGGTATTTGACTCTTGCTGATCTCTCTGATTGGAATACTCATCTATGCATGCCCCATATACTGCCTACTAATTTATACATCTCCTTCAAGTCTTTGCTTAGATTTTAACACCTCAAGGAAGACTCTCATGACCATTTTTTTAATGACCATTTTTATTTTAATATTGTAACCTAGCTTTGTTTCTATTCCCCCACTGCCCTGTTATCTCAGTCTCAATTATTCTGCCCTATTTTCAGATTTTTCCATATCACTATCTCTCTTACCACTTAATTAATCAGTTAATTAATAAATTTAATAGTCACATTATCTCCTCAGAATTTCCCTTTTCTATATTCCCCACTGCTGTATCCTAAGCATCTAAAATAGTACCTAACACATAGTAAGTGCTCCATGTGTATTAATTAGATGGGTTTGATAAAATATATAATCATATATGTTTTAATGGCCATAGATAGAAAGTAACAAAATTAGTAATCAGTATGAACAGATAAATTTGTCATATAAAACCCAACCACTCTTTTTTTAATTAAATGATATTTCTAGTCATAGACAGTATAATTCTTGGACTTCCCAAATATAACAACGGCAAATATTAACAGACATGAACACATTTATCCAGCTCTTAATGGTTTTCTTAAGAGTTGAGAGATTTTCCTATTATTCTTCAGTTATTTAATTCTAATTTGTTTCATTGTGGTTGGATTACACATTGTGTACAATGCTAATTCTTTTAAAAATGTTAAGGTTTGTTTTATAAGCCAGGATATAGTCTATCTTGGGATACTTTCTGTGGGTGCTTGAAAGGATGTGCCTTTGGCTCTTCTAGAGTACAGTGTTCTGTACATGTTGATAAATCCTGTGGGTTGTTGGTTGTGTTGATCTTCTGTATTCTTGCTCATTTTTACCTAGTTCTTCTATCAATTGTTTGGAGAAGGCTACTGAAGTCTCCGACTATAATTGTATATTTTCCTGTTTTTTCTTCCAGTTCTATCCGGTTTTGCTTCACGCTATTACAGCTCTGATGTTTGACATAGATGGTTTTAGGGTTTTATATATTCTGTGTATTCTTGGTGGATAGACCCTTGCATCATTATGTAATATCTCTTTTTTTCTGGTAATTTTTCTTTACTCTGAAGTCTACTTTATCTGATATTAAATCTAGCTATTCCTGCTTTTTAAAGGTTAACATTTACATGATATATCATTTTCTATTTTTTTTCTTTCAAGTCTCCTATGGCATTACATTTGGTGTCAGTTTTCTGTGAACAGCACCTAATTAGGTTATGTTTTTAATCCATTTTACCAAGCTCTTTTAATTGGTGTATTTAGGGCATTTACATTTAATGTTAGGTTTTAAAACTGCCATTTTCTGTACTGTTTTCTGTTCTGTTTTCCCTTTCTTTTTTTTATGTCTTTTTGTTTCTTTGTTTCTTTTTGTTTTTCATGACTTCTTATGGAAAATTTGAACTGGACATTTTTTAGAATTCCATTTTACTGACCTATAGTGTTTCAGGTATTACATTGTATATATATATATATATATCTTCTTATGGCCTATTGGTATCAACTTTTTACCAGTTTGAGTGAAATGTAGAAACATCACCTTTCTTACCTTCTACTTATAGTCATTTAAAATAATTCTTCATTATACATTGAAAACCACATCAAATATCATAATTTTACTTCAACCATCAGACATTAATTTAGAAAACTCAAGATAAGAAGGAAAACACATTTTTTCTTTTTCTGTTCTTCTCTTTTCCCATATATTATCCTAGGATTCTGTTGATGTTGTTAATCATTTTCCTTTTGTTTAGAGAACTACTGCAAGCCATTTCTTTAGGGTAAGTCTGATAGTGGTAAATTCTTTTTTCTTTGTTTCATATGAAACTGTCTTGATCTACTTCATTATTAAAGGCTATTTTCACTGAGTATAGATTTCAGGGTCAACAGTTGTTTTTATCAGCACTTAAAAAATATTATGAAACTTCCTTCTGGCCTCCATGGTTTCAGATGAGAAATGTAATATGTGCAAAAGAAGGTGTCATTTCTCTTTCACTGCTTTCAGGATTTCTGTGTTGCCTTTATATTAATCCGCAGTTTGACTGTGGTGGCCTTAGTATGTATTTCTCTGATTTATCTTGTTTGGGATTCATTCAGATTCTTTAAATTGTTGCTTTATGTATTTTGCTGATTTTAAGAAATTGCCAACCATTATTTCTTTGAATATCTTCTCAGTTCCTCTCTTTTACTTAACTTCTCCTGGACTCTGATGATATAAACATCAGATCTTTTGTTCTACTCCCACAGGTCCTGAGGTTCTGTTTTTTTAGGGGATCTATTTTATCTTTGTTGTTTGGATTGGGTACTTTGTATTGTTTTGTCTTTAAGTTCCCTGATTTTTTCCTCTACCCTCTGCATTCTGTTCTGTCACCCCTTGAAGGTTTTTTAAAAATCTCGATAATTGCATTTTTGCATTTTAAAGTTTTTCATTTAGTTCTTTTTATATCTTTCTTTTTTGGGGTGAAACTATTTCTTTACAAAATTTTTCTTTTTTTTTTTTAATTAGTTTCAAACATGTTTGTATTGCTCAATGAAACATTTTATTTTAGCTGCTTTAAAATCTTCCTAAAATAAAACTAACATCTGTACCATCTTGAGGTTGCATCTGTTCACTGTCTTTTTCTCATTCATATTAGAATTTTCCTGATTCCTGGTGTGAAGTGATAATTCAGTTACAAATAGGATATTTGGGGCATTAGGCAGTGAGACCCAAGTTTTCTTTCAGTGTTCTGTTTTAGCAGGCCTCCTCTGATATAACTTTGGTAAGGGAAGGGTAGACACCACCTTTTTTTGGGGGGGGCACCTTTTATTGCCAGGTGGGATAGAAGTACAAGTTCCCTTCTCAGTCCTTATTTACACCTGCAGTGGGATCTTTTGCTACTGCTGGGTGGAGGTGGGACTTCTCACTTCTCAGGAGGGCCCTGTTGATACCTGCTGGCAAGGAGAGTTACAGGTGTTTCATTGCTACTACCCATGTGTCTTCCACTGACACCATGAGGCGAAGGTGGCTTTGTTACTGCTAGCAGTGGTGAAAGTTGGAGTCCTTATTTGACCTCCTGTGACAGCACCCTAGCTAGAGGGGGAGACCCTTTATTCTTACAAGAGGGGAGTATTAAGTCCAGGTTCCCTGTGTAGCCTCCACTGACACCTTCGATGTGTGAGCTTGTGAGTACCCCATGGGGATGAAAATCCTGGCTTTCTATGAATCTTCGTGACATCACCAGGGACATCAGCAGGGAGTTTGGAGCATTTTGTTGTAGCCCTGAGAGGGGGAAGTCTAGGCCTCTGCTTGGCCTTGAGTGTTGGATGGAGTGTCTGTTTTTTCTGTGGCTTTGGCTGAAGTAGAGTGCTTATTTGTCTAAAAGTTTTCTGTCATACTGGGGTGCTCCTCTCCTGGTCCCTTATCTCAGAGCATCCAGATTTTCTTGGAGCTTCTTTGTCTGTACATGTTTGCATTTCCAGGGTGTTATCTTCTCCACTACCCTGTTCTGAATAACAAAAAGAAAACCTAGGAAGCTCAGTGCCGGGTTGTTCTTAAGGTCCTAATATTTCTAGCTGGTTGGCCTTTTTCTCTCCACATTTTGGAATCTTTTTATGTTTGCTTTATATATAATGTCCAGGATTGTTAGCTGTACTTGCCAGAAGGAATAGAGAAAGTACTTTTATTCTATCTTTCTTGATGGAGAAGTCTCTTAAAATTCATTTTTCAGGGCTCCTGGGTTGCTTAGTTAGGCATCTGCCTTCAGCTCAGGTCATGATATTAGGGTCCTGGGATCAAGTCCTGCATCAGGCTCCCTGCTCAGCCCAGAGTTTGCTTCTCTCTCTCCCTCTGCCTCTGCTTCCCCCCGCAACCCTGCTTGTGCTTGCTCCCTCAAATAAGTAAATAAATAAATAGATAGAATCTTTTTAAAAATCATTTTTTAGTGGTTCAACCTTGATTTTTAAAAAGATACCGTGACTTTCAGATGTCAGATTATAATAATGAATATGGTGTTTATAGAATTGACCTTTGAGAACTTCCATTCACGTGTCTCACATACTATACTAATAGTATATTTTAAAAGAGACACAAAATAATTAGAGTGGAAATTACTAACTTCTTTCAGAGATTGCAAATGATTTTCTGGGATAGATCTGTACATCATGGAAGAAGAACATGAAGTGAATTTAATTCTCAGGGAGACAGGAAAATCCCAGCATAAGTGGCAATATTTAAATAATGAATTAAGGTCAGCTCGTACATTTAATGAGTATTATTGATGAAAGTACATAATGATAATCGTAAATGCCAACCAAAAAATGTCCTTTTAGATTAATAAGTCTTATAGCATACTGAATTTGAGATAAATGATAAGAGGGGCTTTGTTTTTTTTAATCAATTTAAAAACACATAAAGGGGGGCTGCTGGGTGGCTCAGTCGTTAAGCGTCTGCCTTTGGCTCAGGTCATGATCCCAGGGTCCTGGGATCGAGCCCCGCATCGGGCTCCCTGCTCAGCAGGAAGCCTGCTTCTCCCGCTACCATTCCCTCTGCTTGTGTTCCCTCTCTCGCTGTGTTTCTCTCTGTCAAATAAATAAAATCTTTAAAAATAAAAAAAATTTAAAAAATAACACATAAAGGTTATATTTTATCGTACTATAATAATGAAGGTTTGTATTGTTAGGGTGTTTTGAGTTTTACTGTAACAGTCAGGGTACTAGAATAATATGGAATATCAGTAGTTCAGATTGTTGTTGATGATGTCATTGTTGTTTAAAAAAATTCCAAAAATCCTTTATTTTCTTGTTTTTCAAATCCATATTGGTAATCCAAGATTACCTTTTCTGGCATGTAGGTAAATGTAAGTAGCATTTGGTGTATACAGTACTGACAGTGATTGATATTTGTTTTCCATTCCAAATGTTGATTTCTCAATGCAGTTTATTTCCGATATATATATATATATTTTTTTTTTTTTTAAGATTTTTATTTATTTGACAGAGAGAAACACAGCGAGAGAGGGAACACAAACAGAGGGAATGGCAGCGGGAGAAGCAGGCTTCCTGCAGAGCAGAAAGCCCGATGCGGGGCTCGATCCCAGGACGCCGGGATCTGACCTGGGCCGAAGGAAGACACCCAACGACTGAGCCACCCAGGCGCCCCCGATATATTTTTTTAAACAATGAAAAATTGTTTTTTTTGTGTTAAACTATCAATTAGTTTTTGCTATTTTTCATTTATTTTAACATTAGTTAACCTATTTTCATTTATTTATTTCATTTTTCATGTTTCACATTTCATTTCATATTTCATTCAAAACCTATTTCATTTATTTTAACACTAGTTAACCTAGTTACGACTGGCATGAAGAACTTAGTTCTAGCACTGTAGACAGTAAGTGAGGCATGTTCAGAGTGTTCAGACCATAGAGTTTCCTAGTTTAGGCTCTAGAGTCAGAATGTCCCCATTTCGAATCTGACTCTATTATGTACTAGTTTGTATGAACTCAGGAAATCATTCAAAGTAGTCTCAGTTTTCTCTTTAGCATGTTGGGCTAATAACATGTGATTGGTAAAATTGGATGTCACTGTCTCCAAATATCTCCTGAAGAATAAATGGAGAGTGATTTCTGGGGCACAAGGGTGTCAGGTTCCAGGTGGTTTTAAGGTCCAGATGTGTTGTATTCCTTCCCTTATTTGATCATCTGGTCTTTCTTCTGATTTTACAAATAGAGTAAATTCCCCTTTCTCTCTGAGCAAATCATGTTGATGATTTGTTTTTAGTCATGGAACAGTCTGATTTGTGTTGATCAATTATGTTAGTGAAAATCTCTGTGTAGTCAGCCACTTTAAAGCCTAGAATTGAAACTGGTCGATTTACAAGGATGGGAGAAATACACAAACATTAGGGACGGGTGAAAAAAGCAAAACCATGGTTTCCCTGAAAAGGTGATTTTCCCCTGCAAAAATACTATCATAGCAGGAAAAAAATAGGAAATTTGAGGAGGATGTTTTGAGGACGCACTGTTGCATATCAGTAGATTGAGTGTGTGTGGGAAAGAGAGGTGCATGTCCTCTTCTCCAAGTTCAGTCACATGGGGGGATAATTTGGTAAGTTACTTCATCCATTTTTACTTTCTTGTTGCTCTTTTTCTCTTTCTCAGAATCTTTTTATATTTCAGTCTTGAGTTCCAAATTCTTTTCCTTGGGTTAGGTAGTATTGTCAACAGGGCTTTCTCACAGTAAGTTGGAATTAAAAAGCTGTAACAAATTTCCACAGCTACCTTTGATCAAATAATTTTTTATGTCATATTTGATAAAGATACATCCTAAGTATAATTTATTTTCTATCTCTATGGACGTGGAACATTTTTGCTTTAGCAAAGTTTGTCCTCTCTTCATGATATGACCTGAATACCACCCTGTCCCAAATCACCTGTTCCAACTGGTGTCCCTAGAGTCTTGATTCATAAGATGTACCATTCCTTTGAATTGGTGTCTGGAGAACTCTTAAAAAAGAGCTTTATCTGAAAAGAAAAACCTGCATAAAGTACTTTTATTGCCATGATAATACTTGAAGATTGCATATGGCGAAGAACAATGGAGATAAAAGACAATTTCTCCTCTGTAATCACTATATAAGAGGAAAAAGAAAGGAGAAGAGAGGGGCTATGTTAGAGATCTGTGTTAGGAATCTGAAGGTAAAACACAAGATGATAAATCTATAATCGGCAGAAGCAGTTTTGAGAATACTAAGGATAGTATGTGGCCTTTCATTATTTAGAAAAATTTATTTCCGTAGTTTGGTTCAGATGTATGTGTACCAGGTCTCCAGGATAGGTGGATCTTCTGCCAGTGGTTCTGAAAGGATACACTAAATATCCAAGGGCTTGGAACTTACAAGTTTGAATTTTAAATAAATATCCAGATGATTATAGTATGCAGCGAAGTCTTTAAATAACTTGCCTAAGCTGCCTAAAAATGTTCCAGGGTGAATATGACCAAGTCTGACTCCAGATTATAAACATCTATAATCCAGAACTTTTAAAGTTCAGCTTTTTTCAAATTTGTTTTTTATTCTAAGATTTGCACCACTTGTGTCTGGAACCATGGGAAAGAGAAATAATGATTGAGGGAAAGCAGGGTGTTAGTGTGTTTTAAATTACTGTGTATCCTAAAATATGGCCAATTTTACCATTCTGTGTCTTTTATTTTTTTCATGGACACTCAGGACTAAAAAGTACAATAAAAGGGCACTTGGGTGGCTCAGCTGGTTAAGCATCTGCCTTTAGCTCAGGTCATGATCCCAGGGTCCTGGGATCCAGCCTTGAGTCGAAAACCTCAGTGGGCTCTGCACTCAGCAGGGAGTGTGCTTGAGGGGATTCTCTCTCTCTCGCACTCTCTCCTCAACTTCCCTCTGCCCCTCCACCTGTTTATGTGCTCTCTCTCTCAAATAAATAAGTGAAATCTTTAAAAGAAAAAAAAATACAATAAAGATCATTATTCATTTTTTAAGGAAAAAGAATCATGCATATATACAACTAATTTACTGCGTGGATGGTCATAACACATTATTTATAAAGTGAAAGATTCATAACCTAGGTGCCGTGCTACGGAGGAATAGTTAACTATGCGAAGGAATAGGGATGGGATAATATTCAGCCAACCTAAACCATGTTTTAAAATGACACTTATGACATGAAAAATACTCACAATACAGTGTAAGTTGAAACAAAACAAAACAAAAGTTGACAGCCTCAAGTTATTTCTTAGGTCCTAGTGCAGGTAGAGATGGGATGGTCTTTCATGGAGCTTAATCAGGCTTGCGGTTTTCCCCCAAACAGAAGAAACTTCTATCTACTTTTCTGGTTTTTAAGCACATTGAAACGAGAATGCCAGCACTCCGCACCTGTGTCACCAAATATCTGATTCTGACTCCTACAAAGGGGAGGGGCTGAGAGAAATGGCATGAACCGTAAAAACTATTTGAATGTTATGCAGACAGTTCTCTCCATTGGATAGTCTATATTCTCTTACTGGTTAAAGTCCAATCCACCATAAGGATGATATGGATATAGAATTGGACTATATTTTGCTTTTAATGAGGTTTTTCCTTGGTTATATGTTCTTGGTTCTTAATTGATGTAACTGTAAGAAATATTAATAATTTTTTTTTGAATTTTGTTTAAAAATGCTCTTGATAATAAGCCTCCCCCAGATATTCTGTATTATACTTCTTTTCCTGCCTATTTCCTCAGTGTGTTTTCTTATCCTTTGAGACCTAACTAAAATACCTTCTTTGTTAAGAAAGTACCTATTTCCCACAGTCACAGTCAGTCTTGCCTTCTTTTGTGCATTTTGATTATTTTTTTGTTCTAACAATTATTGTATATTGTTTTGGTTGTCCACAGTTTCACAAATTGCACCCCAAAGCCAGCGACTTAAAACAATAATTTGTTAGCATTTTTCACGTTTCAGTACATTGACTGGGATCAGTTGGACAGTTGTTGCTTGGAGTCTCTCATGTGGTTGCAGTCAGACGGCTGCTGGGGCCCGAGCCAGCTGGGGGCTTGACTAAGTTCGATAGATCACACACGTCTGATGCCCAGGAAGAGATAAAAGGAACAGATGGGGGTGGCTGGGCACTTCTGAGTCTCCTTGTATTTGCGCCATGAGGCTTGCGTGGGTTTCCTAACAGCAGGACGTTTCAAGATAACTGCATTCCTTACATGGAGACTCGCTTCCTCTAATCTGAGGCTGACAGATTCCTTATGACTTAGCCCTGGGAGTCTCAGAACTCACTTCTGCCATGTTCTGTAGGCCAAGGAAGTCACCGAGGCCGGCCCAGATTCAAAGAGAAGGGAATCGGGCTCTATCTCCATGTGAGGTGCAGTTGCATGTACATGAGGGCCGGCATTGATGGTGGTCATCTTCGAAGACGACCTACCACGTGTAGAACAGAACAGAATGTCAGTGCTGAAAAGTGCCTGAAGGGTCGTCTGATTTAACTTTCTCATTTTGATGAGGACAAAAACAATATCTAGAAAGATGAAATGACTTGCTCCACATTAAACACACACACACACACAAATGCATATATACATATATTTCTATATGCACATGCATATATATATAATTTGCCTCTCTTTCCTTCATAAACTCAACCCCCCAAACTGTGGTAGGATTGCTCATAGCATGTGCTATGGTTTGTTCACAGCCTGGCAAAGGGCCATGCATAAGTTACCCATACAAGAACTTTCTAAAGTGCATAGGGTATGTTGTAGAACATAAGTTTAGCTGCCCTGCATTGCACTTTGAGGAGCAAAGGAAAAAAAATCCAAGCTTTCAGTTTGGGTGCATTTTGCCATGGATCATGTGCATTTTGACCCAATTTAGCTGTTGTTCTGTGTTGTGAAATCAACCTAGGTAGGGTTTTTTCAAAATAGTTCTCATAGCTTCACTTCTCAGAATACACTTTGTTGTATAGATTCAACTTGGGAACCATGAAAATGACCTACAGACAGAAAGCAAAATTAAATCAAACTGAAAATGAAAAGCAAAACAAAATAAATAAACTTCATTCTGCATTGAGTTGGTAACTTAACCAAAAGGGAGTTATTTCAGATTACTTTAAAGCACAGTAATTTGACTGTATATTTTTACCCGGATATATACTAAGTACAAAATAACTTCAAAGCAAAACAAAAGAAATTAAAACTGTTTTAAGTAATTATATCATTAGTAATAATTTTGTATTGTTATCTAATACTATTTTCCATGTGTAGTGGGATAAAACTATAATTATGTTAATATCATTAGGAATTAAGATTTTAATAATAAATTTGAGATTAAAAAAATCTATATTAGGGGCACCTGGGTGGCTCAGTGGGTTAAAGCCTCTGCCTTCGGCTCAGGTCATGATCTCAGGGTCCTGGGATCAAGCCCGGAATCGGGCTCTCTGCTCAGCGGGGAGCCTGCTTCCCCCTCTCTCTCTGCCTGCCTCTCTGCTTGTGATCTCTCTCTCTCTCTCTCTCTCAAATAGATAAATAAATAAAATCTTAAAAAAAAATCTGTATTAATAAATTTAAATTTGGGGATTGCTAGTATAAATTCCAGATATATACTCTTATAAATGTGTATTTCTTAGCTCTGTCCAGTAAAATATCTGAGAAACATTAACCAATGATTCTTCATTGGCAGTATAGCACCGTAAATGCACAGATTCTGATCTCTAAAAGCCATTTCTTCCTAAATCAAGCTGAGTGTTCTTAGAAAAATGGTTGATTTCAGGACTGGGACAAGTTATATACAAGATAAGCCTGGAATATTTTGTGATAACAGAAAGCAAGTAAAGCTATCAAAGAATATTGATGTCGTGGTCATGTCAGAAGGAATCAGGAGCCAGCAAGAAGTGTATGTATCCAAATAGCAAAAGTTGGGACAAATTGAAAATCAGTAAGAATAACAACTGAATGATCAACAAAAGTAAGATTTGGTGAATTAAAACCAAATAGTATTTTTAAAATCACATGAATCCACAATTATACTTTAAAAAAGCCTCTTGGACACCTTTGCTACCTGAGTGGGAAATGATTTAACGTTCTGAAAACTGAACTTAAATTTTCTGCATGAATTTTATATCAAATGCCATAAAATAGAAGATGAGAAAATTTGTTTTCTTTTTTTAAGATGATCTCCATTAGTAAGAGAAGGGATGTTAAAGTTATCGTTTTGGAAACTGCAAAATAAATTATTTGGTAAAAGCAACAATAATCACTGGCTGATAGTGACTTCAAAAGTATTGAAGTCAGATGTTATGCTTCATTTATTTTACCAAAATAAATTATTTGGTAAAAGCAACAATGATCATTGGCTGATAGTGACTTCAAAAGTATTGAAGTCAGATGTTATGCTTCATCTGGTAAAGTACACAGAACACCAAGGAAGTAGTTCTGCCAAGAATTGAACCTGCTCTCAGGTCAATCCTACAGACTTAACAACAGTTAACAAGAAATGCAGGATACAGGAACATGATAAATGGCATCACGGAGTTAAAATCTACAAAATCCAGACTGTAAGAAACTAGACAGGAGTGCTCGAACTTGAACTTGCATATAAATTGCCTAAAGATCTTGCTAAAATGCAAATTCTGACAGCACTGTGGGGTGCGATCCAGATTCTTTATTTATAATAAACTCTCAAGGGTTTTCAGTGCTGCTGGTCCTTGGACTGTACTTTGAGTAGCAAGGTTCAAGGAAATGAATTTCGTAAAGGGGGTGAGAAGAAAAAAGAGAAATGACCTATGAATTAAAAGTGATTCCAGAGCAATAATCAAATGCAGTTTCTATGCTTTTGACTAAATCCATTGAGTCAATCAAAGTGAAAAATTAGGAGAAAATGATAACCTGATATTTGATAATATTAAGGAATTACTGTTTATTTCCTAAGGTGTGATAACAGTACTGTTTGGTTATTATTTTTTTTAAAGTTCTTATCCTTCTGAGATTACACACATAATTTATGGCAGGATTGATGTGATAATTAGAAGTGGGTTCAAAATCAATCTGTATATTTTTCTTGGGGGGGCAAAATGGCGAAGGGCTGGGAATTAGGAGTTCATAATTTTATTTTCTCTACTTTGTTATGTTTGAATTTTTTCCATTTGAAGAAAAATTTTAAAATGGCTCTGAAAAATTATTATGCATATTTTGGAAATATTCCAATTTTTTTTTTTTTTTTTTTAGTATGTCCCTAAATTCTTCACCTTTTTTTTTTTTTTTACATACATGTGAGTGGTTCACTTTTCTTGGCAAGTCTGTAGCTTTCATTACCTTTTCAAGGATGATTGAATGGACAGGAGTACTAATGGCATGTAAATGTAAATCAACAAATGATCTCCTTTGAAAAGCAACAGATTGAAGAAAGGCATTAAGACAATCATTGTATGAAAATATGTTTCTTGCTCTTCAGTGAACATTTTTAAACATTTCCTAGTGGATAATGTAGTGTATTTTAATAGAAGAGCACCCTCTGCTGTCTTGACAAGAAATGTCACCACATTGAAGAATTTTATTGTGTCCTTGATTTTTCCAGTTACCAGTTACGGCCGTTTGAACATAATAATAATAATAATAGCAACAACATTAATTATACAGATTAAGGTAACAATTGAAAAAACACAAATTAGCAATCAGGAATAAAAAAGGGATGTTACTATTGATCCTCATAGATAATCAAGAGCATACGGGATGCCTATAAACAACTTCATGTCAATAAGTTTGCCAAGTTAAATTCCCTGAAAAATAAAAGTTAACAAAAACGATACAAAAACAAATAGAAAATTCTGAATGGCCCTTTACCTACCAAAGAAAGTGAATTTCTTATTAAAACTTGCTCCCAACAAAAACAGTTCCCAAGTTCAGTTGGTTTCAACACTCGTGAACTCTGTTAAAACCGAAGGAAGAAATAAAATGAATCGTACACAGACTCTTCCAGAAAAGAAAAATAAGGAATACCTCCCGATTTATTGATAAAGCCAGGATAACCCTAATGTGAAAATCTGAAAATTTTACAAGAAAATATTGCTCATAAATATGTTTGTAAAAATTCTTAATAAAAAATACCAAGTGTTTCCAATAACCTGTGATATATCATGATCAAGTCATGTTTATCCCAGAAATAAAGAATAATAAAAAGTAATAAATAATCCACTATATTAAGAAGTAGACACTTAGAAATCAATCATTGAAATACACTATATTAACAAAATAGAGAAGAAAAACTATATACTCACTTTATAGATTTTTTTAAAAATCATTTAAAAATTAATTACACTTGGGAGTAGCTGGGCGTCCTTATAAGGGCGGTGTCTTGTCATGGCGACGGTCCCTATTTCCCTACGCTGGTATCCTGAGACTATGAATCACGGTGGAAGATCTGTTTTCATTGCAGAGTGCTATGATCCAAATGCTTCACTTTTCGACAGTATGAACTTTTATTTTACCCAGGGGATGGATCTGTTGAAATGCATGATGTAAAGAATCACCGTACCTTTTTAAAGTGGACCAAATATGATGATCTTCACTTGGAAGATTTATTTATAGGCAACAAAGTGAATGTCTTTTCTTGACAACTGGTGCTAAATTGACTATGGGGATCAATATACAGCTCGCCAACTGGGCAGTAGGAAAGAAAAAACATTGGCTCTGATTAAACCAGATGCAATATCAAAGCCGGAGAAATAATTGAAATGATAAACAAAGCTGGATTTACTATAACCAAACTCAAAATGATGATGCTTTCAAGGAAAGAAGCAATGGATTTTCATATAGACCATCAGTCAAGGCTCTTTTTAAAGGAGCTGATCCAGTTTATTACAAGTGGTCCTACTATTGCCATGGAGACTTTAAGAGATGATGCTATATGTGAGTGGAAAAGACGGCTTGGACCCGCGAATTCCATGATGGCTCATACGGATGCTCCCGGGAGCCTGAGAGTCCTCCTCGGAACCGATGGGCATAATAAATGCAGCTCATGGCCCTGATTCTTTTGCTCCTACTACCAGCGAAATGGAGTTATTTTTTCCTTCAAGTGGAGTTTGTGGACCAACAAACACTACTAAATTTATGAATTGCACCTGTTGCATTATTAAGCCCCATGCCATCAGTGAAGGCCTGCTGGGAAAGATCCTCCTGGCTATCCGGGATGTGGGTTTTGAAATCTCAGCTATGCAGATGTTCAACATGGATTGAGTTACTGTTGAAGAGTTTTATGAAGTTTATAAAGGAGTTGTGTCTGAGTATAATGAGATAGTGACAGAAATGTATTCTGGCCCTTGCATAGCAATGGAGATTCGACAGAAAGATTCTACAAAGACATTTCGAGAATTCTGTGGACCTGCTGATTCTGAAATTGCCTGGCATTTACACCCTGGAACCCTCAGAGCCATCTTCAGTAAAACTAAGATCCAGAATGCCATTCACTGTACTGATCTACTGGAGGACGGCCTCTTAGAGGTTCAGTACTTCTTCAAGATCTTGGATAACTAGAAGTAGAGAAAAGCAAAGAAGTCACCGGCTGGGGAATAGGACAAGAGTGAATCACTCACGTGAAGAATGTGTTCATTCTTTTATTGTCCATTGTTTTAACCTGACTGAATACAAGATCAACAAGAACACTGTACTCCTGTCAATTATTATATATATTAGAACATGGATTTTGCACTGTAGACAACATTTAACACCAGGCTATGGGGTATTGCATTGCTTTTTATAAAGTCCAAAATAAAGATTGACTTTCAAACAGAAAAAATTAATTACTCTTTCCTAGTAAAAACTCTAGGAAACTTAGAATAAAGAGAACCATCTTGTATGGAAATCAGTAAAAATCCTATAGCTGACATCAGCCTTAATGGTAAAGCATGGGCAGTTTTACTACTCACATTGAGAAAAAGGTCAAGGGTATCCCTTGTTATTACTTTCATGCAACATTTTTCTGTTATTATAATATATCAAGGAAAAGAAAAAGTAAGAATATTGGAAAGAAGTAAACCTTTCCCTGTATCAGAGAAGACTTTTTTTTTACATAAAAAATACATGTTAGAGTATAATGCTAAAGGAAGTAAGTCAGTCAGAGGAAGACAAATACCATGAGATCTCCGTTATATGCAGAATTTAAGAAACAAAACAAATGAACAGAGGGAAAAATAAGAGAGAGAGGCAAACCAAGCAACAGATTCTTAACTCTAGAGAACACACTGAGGTGTGGAGGGTGAGTGAAACAGGTGGTGGGGATGAATGAAGGAGGGCGCTTGCGATAAGCACGGGGTGATGTATGGAAGTGCTGAATCACAATACTGCATACCCGACGCTAGTATTACACTGTATGTCAACTAACCAATTTAAATAACAACTTCAAAAAATACTGACATTGTTCAAAAGTCCCTAGAATTAAATAGGATGAATCTTAAATCACCTTAATGTGAACTAGGAGCTAAAGCATGTGGTGTTTCCCTGTAATGGGCCCTGTTTTAGTTGTTTTATATACCCATCCCAGCGAATCTATGAAGTAGACACTTATCTTTTCTATGTTGTAGATGAGGAAGCAGAGGCAGAGCAGATGGTTTTCCCCTTTCCTTGCCTGGGGGGCCAGTGGCTGCTCCAGCAGAAGGATAGGTAGGAGGGTTGGTGGTTCCCCCTCCAGTGGGAAGGGAACAGGTGGCTGCCACCAGCTTCCTCTAGACTGCAAGCCAATTATTTTGGATCAAATGCTCCTCTCCGTGGGGGTGGATTGCAAATCATCCCCTGGGTGCAGCCCCCCGGGGTATAGAACCTATACCTATAGAACCTATAGAACCTTAGAACCTCTGAGGGTTCTAAGTCCTGTCCTGCTGTGGTTCAGCCCCCAGCCCCCTAACCCTCTATATTCCTGGTCAGCAGCATCCTAACTTGGTTGCCAGCACTGTCCTTGTACCCTATTTTTGACAAGAGGACAGGGAGGGAACACAGATGTTGTTTCTCGGCCTGTTGCTTCTTGGCAAGGAAGGACCCCAACACTGTCCTTGGGGGCCTGATGGAGTTTTACAACCTGAGCCTCATAATTCATGAATTGTCCTCATCTTTTTTTAAAGATTGATTGATCAATTGATTGACTTTAGAGAGAGAGAATTAATGCACACATACATGAGCGTGTGTGTTGGGAGAGGGACAGAGGCAGAGAATCTCAAGCAGATTCCCTGCTGATCATGGAACCCTATGTGGGGCTCGATCTCACCATGAGATCATGACCAGAGCAGAAACCAAGAGTCGGCCACTCAACTGGCTGAGCCACCCAAGTACCCCGGGATGCTCCTCCATACCATCGTGTGTATACACACACCTTCCTCCTAGCACTTGGACCACACACACACACACACACACACACACAGCTGGACTCACACAGTCAGGAGCATGCAGACACAGAGGCATGCAATGGCAGAGACTTACTGTCCCCTTTCTGTCTCCCAAACACGAGTCACATAAACATGATGCATAAATGGGCACAATCATGACTCTCTGTGATGTGCAGTGAGAGCAGGCCACATCTGTATTTTCACTACTCTTCTTAGAATCTATTTACACCCACTTGGGGCTGGGTGGAGGTCAATCCCACCAATTTGTGCAGTTTTTTATATGTAATTGGTGCCTGAAAGCTATTGACTCTAGTTCCTTCCATTAGCCCTTAATAGCTGGGCACAACCTTCCTTGGGTTTTAGAATGTACGTGTGACTCATAAGCTCTCACAAGCCGTGGTGCTGTGAAGTTCAATCTCCATCAATCCTGTCATGCCCCTGCATCAGGTAGGGAAACAGAACAGTAGGAGGTATGTTAAGGAATTGGCTCATGAAAGAGTGGGGCTGGTCAATCCGTCGTCTATAGAGCAGGCAGTAGGCCAGAAACTTGGGCAGGAGTTGACACAGCAGTATTGAGGTAGAATTACTTCTCCAGAAAACCTCAGTCACTCCTCTAAAGGCTTTCAGCTGATTAGATGAGGCCCATCCACAGCTTTGAAGGTAATCTGTAACCTACTTCACGTCAACTAATTGTAGTTGTTAACCACACCTACAAAGTACCTTCATAGTAACATTGGATCCGTGTTTGATGAAATAACTGGGTACCATAGTGTGGCCACGTTGACACATAAAACTAGGCCTCACACTCCAACTCCAGGATAGACAAAGAGATGTGCTACCCAAATAGGAAGCCATGAGCCACAGGTGCCTACTGAACCCTTGGAAATTCTTAGTCCAAACTGAGACATGCGGTGCCTGTAAATACATACCCAATTGGAAGATGTTATAAGAAAACAATAACCAAGGAATATCAGTAATGTGTTTATATGGTTATGTGTTGAAATGATAATATTTTGAATATTTTGGGTTAAGTTTCATTAAAGTTAATTTCAAATGTTTCTTTTTACTATTTTAATGTGGATTCTGGAAAATTTTAAATCATACATATTTCTAGCAGTGTATTAGACAGTGATTATACACCTTACCATATATATACATATAAACAAATTATATGTATACACACCTCTTTATAAATGTTCATCTCATATATATGTTATCTCGCTAAATATATAGAATGCCATTTTAAGTGCACATTATAGTGGCATATAAGTACTATTATATATATAATGATTTTTTGAATTTCTACATAAACATAAATGGACTTTAATAGGAAATGAAAAAACTTTTGAACAAGTATTGCTGAAACTGCCAGATATCTATGAAGAGACAGAATCAGTATTGAACTCTGTCAAACATCCTCAACAAAAATTAATTTAAGGTTGATATAAGACACTAAATGTGAAAGCTAAGTCAATAAAGTTTTACAAGAAAACTGGAGAATACCTTCATGAAATTGGAGGAGGCAAAAATGTCCCAGGTAGGATAATAAATCCCGTAAGAAAAAAGGAAAAATAAAAGGATAGACTGTTCATCACGAGTGAAAGTTCCGCTCACCAAAAGGCACCAGTAAGAAATGAGGAGACAGGCCACAAATTGTTAGAAAAGATTTGTAAACTTCATTTGAGAAAAGACTTGTCCCTAGGATATCTAAAAATTCTTACAACTCTCCGATAAAAAGGTAGAGAAATAAATTTAAAAAAATTGGCCAAAGTCTTGAAATGAAAATGCACTGAGGAAGGAACGCAAATGTCGATAAACACAAGGCCAAGTGGTCAGTCTCATGAATCCTCATGAAAACACAAATGAAAACCACAACAAGATCCTATGCACACTTCCAGGAAAAAGCTGCAATTCACACAGCTGAAAACAACCCGAATCCACACAGACACCAGGAAGGCAGAACTGCCGTATTCTGCTGGGGAGAAAGCAAATAGTTACCATGGCTTTGGAAAAGGAAGAGATGACCTTAACATCTTCTTTGACTTCTCTTTTGACCAAGGGCTGGAGGTGGCAGAGAGGGAGTGCTCACCTGCTGGCCTGGGGGGTGCTCAGCCCGTCCTGATGTGTCCTGAGAGCCTCAGTGGTTTAGGGAGCAGCGCCCCTCTTCTCTCTGAGCCTCAGCTCCCACATCTGTGCATGGGGCTCTCTGCTCTCACGAACAGAGCATGTGGGGTTACCTCACATGGCCCCTGAAAATCTCCAGAAGGGTGTGGCTTATCCATCATGGTTTGACGCTTTGCTTATGGGACTGACTTGCAGAGTCCACAGAGGTCACTGTGCATCCCCATGGTTGGGCAATAATGGCGTCATGCCTGGGTCCCTTGTTCTCCCATTCATTTGTTCATTCACTCACTCATTCATTCATCCCACAAACAGGAGCATGTACACCCCTGAAGGAAGGTATGTGCCCGCGTCTTTCCTGACAACAATTTTCCTTAGAGGCCTTGAAATCCAGAAGCTGTCATTCTACCCTTTTATCATTACCTTTGGCAATTTATTTTTCTATACCAAGTCCTACGAGTGAGACTGAAAGTACTACTTCTGAAACCTTGCTGAGAAAATCCATCCAGGTGCTGCCCTAATCTGGCTACCTGACCCTGTTCAACCTTTGGGGGCTCCCTTCCCTGTCCCGGCTCCATTGCGTCTGCATAGCTCCAGTGGCAATGTTTGATTCCTTTTCTGAGAAAGGCTACCTATGTGGCCCAGGCCTGGGCAATGTCGTGTTTGGCTGGGGTGAGAGGACTGGTGACAGGTGGCAGTGAGGGTGGGGAACTGGAGCCCACGGCAGGCAGCCTCCACATCCTCTTCTACCCACCCCTGGGCCGAGTTCTGGGAGAAGACTGAGGACTTGCTTTCTCTGTATTTGGGGTTTGAGCTCTTCCTAGTTTTCAATTCATTGTTTAAAACTATGCTGAAGAGAAGAAAAATAAACTCCCTGTAATAAGCTCTTGGAGTTCTAGATCAGTCTGTAATTTTCAGAGCTCTGAGACTTTCAGTACCAGCCTTTCCTATGTAAACCCATCTTTCTGCTTTATTTGCGTTTCCTTGTCAATTTCTGTTTTGGAAACATTTCAATTATTAGATTCATTTTCACATTCTCTTCTTTTGTTTGGGTTCTTCATTGTTAAATGATGTGGATTGTTCTCTTTGAATAATACTGTTATTCAACATATACAACACATATTCATGTTGTCTATAAATATACAACATGTTGTATATTCAACATATATTGTATATACAACAATATACATGTTGTATAGGTATATTCAACATATACGGATCGTTATATGGTTACTATCTTCATTATTCGTGCGTCCCACAGTTTGTGCAGAATTTTTTTTGGTAACTTGTTGGATCTAAAGATTATTTAGATCTTGGAATTTTCCAGGCAGTTGTTGGTTTTACTTTAAATGTTCTTACTTTCTAATTTTTCTTTTAAAGGAGATTTCTGAAAATGATCCCTATTGCAGTGCTGAATCTTTCGAAGTAGTTTGAGGATCTCTTTGTAGTTCAAAATGGTGTATCTGAGGAAAATGCCATGGTTGTCTGATGTTAAAAATTTGTTCAACCTTTTTAATTACAGCACTCTTCTAGTCTATATCCACGAAAGTTAAAACACTCTAACAGATTATCTGCTGGTCAGCAGAGCATTACATATGACTTGACTCAGAATGGCTTTGTCCTTCCTTCATTTGAACGCCCACCCACTGATTGTTTCCACAAACATGCACAGAGCATGGAGGACCATGGCCAGGCCCTGTCTCATGCACTGGGGCCATTTGAGTGAGAGAAAAGAGTGGGTAGGTACAAGGTGGGGGTGTGCCCTACATGTGGGCAGTGGAAAGGAGGGCTTTCTGGACTGAGAGAACAGTGTGCAAAATGGATTCAGTAGGCCTTTGGGGGCCACAGAAGGACAAGGTTAAGTAAGGAAAGGAAGAACCAAGGGCAGCGTGGAGGTCTCCATTGCTTTGGGTCTACCTTCCCAACCCTCAGCAGGCATGACCTACGCTGGTTGCCTGGTGCAGGTTTGGTTCTGGGTAGAACCCAGAGAGACTCTCCATGGGGTGGTATGGTCCAGCTGGACTTGATGGCCCTGGGCACCTCTGTGTCAGACTGGGCCACTGTGCAGGGGCTTACACAAGTTATCCCATCATATGATATCTATCTAGAAAATGTAAGTAATATTTGTTATTTGACCAGTGAGCCTACCATTCCTTAAACAACGCAATATTATCTGTGAGCAGTTTAGCCCACAAAAACATTTGAAATAGAAAGACACTTTCCCTGCTAATGTTTTAGCAGCATTATAAAAGAAAGGTACAAACTCCTTCATGATCTCAATCAGCATGCTTAAATGAAAGGCTGCCGTGAGGATTGAGTGGAGACAGAAGCCTATGAAGTGGGGAGTATGTTGGACTGGAGCCTCCCTTGTCTGTAGACCTTTGGCTGTGTGAGCCTCCGGCAGAAGCCAGGCTAATGTAGACACTGAGTGAAGATGGGCACAGGTCATTCTGTAACTCGTCACCTTTGCCCCCTGACTCTAAGAGCCTAGGCCACTGTGACCCTCAAAATAGTCATCTAGATGATGGGTTTATCCCTGTGTCACTCTTCACAATGCCATCAATAGGTTTACATGTTGTGTCCCTGGTGGCATCTTGTGCCAAGTGCTGGAGAGTCTGGGAGTACGGCGTGTGGAATAGATCTGACCAGCATCTAGTCTGAAACAAGATCAGCATGTCCCCAGGTTTGGCAAATGGAGAGTGTTACGGAGGGTGCAAGGTGCAAGGTGCAAGGGTGCAATGTTACGAAGCCTTGGGTATTTAAGCAAAGAATCTTTGGTCTGAGACAAAGCAAGTCTCACCGTACAGAACAATAGGATAGTCTTTACTCGCCTGGATCGTGGTCCAGAGACACAACAATTCTGACCAAAGTGTCTTCAGTCTTGAAGACTTAACACACCTCAGATTACCCCTCAGATCCTTGGTGTGTAATGGGGTCTAGAACCTGTCACCTGACCTCAGATTACCCCTCAGATCCTTGGTGTGTAATGGGGTCTAGAACCTGTCACCTGACCTCAGATTACCCCTCAGATCCTTGGTGTGTAATGGGGTCTAGAACCTGTCACCTGACCACCACTGCGTCTCCAGTTCCCCGTCTCTACCTGGGCCCAACATTTAGAACTGCCTACCAGCAGGCCTGAGAAGATGCCAAAGGACTCAAGAGTCTCCCTGGTACCTGGAGGCCAGGATACACCCAGAAGGGGACAGTAGCCTCTCCTAAGACTTCCCCACGGAGGCGCACCTCCAGGCCAGGCGTTGTGTAGAGAGGAATGGACAAGCACCGGGGTATTGCCAGAAAACAGAAACACCAGGAGGGCTAATCACGGCCATGAACTGAGGCAAACAGACGATCTGGGTGCGGGCAGTTATAGTGGGGCACCCAGATTTGGAGCATGAAACTGGATCCTGTGCCAACACACTCCAGAGACTCTGTCTCTTCGTGACAGGCTGCCAGTAGAGTGTCCCTTAAGCCCAGATCCTGAGGAAAAGCATCTACTGGAAGCAGGTTGTCCTGGTTCCTTCCTAGCCCCATGCCTGAGACAGTCACACTTTGTTCTGTTTCCTGTTCTACTTTGGTTGTTTCTGCCTTGAAGGTGGAGAATCCCATCTCTGGGCAGGGCATGGGCCTTCTGTGTTTACCTCCTTATATATGTGACTAATGAGAGGTGGGTAAAGGCTTGGCTGGTCACCCTAAGGCCTGGGATGTGGTTGCAAGAATCGTGAGGGTTATTACAAAGCCATGCTGTGCTGCGTGTGCTGTACGTCCTTTGGACATTTAAGGTGTGGCACTGGGATGACCAGCATCCATATGTCCCGTTGGGAATAAATTCTGTCTCATTGCCCTTTAGCTTCGAGGTGGGGCCAGGAGAAGGTGATGGGTCAGCATCACTGCTGGAGAAATCAATGAGTGGGGAAGGACACGAGCCAGGACTTCATCTCATCACCTGTCTGCCCCCGTCCAGGTGTGACTTGCTTCCCTGACAATGCCCTCACTTTGTGAAGATTCCTTTGTTGTATACAAAAATCAATGAACGTTTTCTTTGAAAATGACCAGCAGAGGGCAGCATACACCGGGTGCCCTAAAGAGTCCTGTCCTCCAGGTTCCTTCCAAGGATTTGCCCTTGGCCTTGCAAGGATAATTAGAACACTCAACAGTTCCCTGTCCCTGGCTTACATAACCAGTGAAAGTATTTAGGCTACGTTCCCCTGTCTTCCATAACAAGTGTTGCTCAATTTTTCTCTTTTCACTTATTTTTTATTTTATTTTTTTAAGATTTCACTTATTTGAGAGGGAGATAGAGTACAGGGGAAGGGGGAGAGGGAGGGAGAGGGAGAAGGACGAGTAGGTTCCCCCTGAGCAGGAAGCCCGATGTGGGTCTCCATCCCAGGACCCTGAGATCATGACCTGAGCCGAAGGGAGACACTTAACTGGATGAGCCACCCAGGCGCCCTTCTTTTCACTTATATTTTAATATATTCAACAAATGTAGGCTCTGGGCCCTGTGTGTACCAGGTCACACGCATGACGATGAGGGTCATGGTGAGCCAGACCCCCCTGTCCTCTCTCTCTTTCAACCTCAGCATCCATGTCTTCCTCTCTGTCTGTCTGTGCACTGATCCTCAAAATCCAAGAAGGGGAGGGTCTTTTTTTCTCTTAGAATTGTAGCTGAGCCCCAATTTCCTATAGAGCACATGTGAGAATTTCTCTGGATTACCAATGGCAGGTGCTGAGACTTTGTGTGGGACACCTCCTGGTGTGGTCACACAGGGCCTCCATCTGCAGGGTTTGCCAGCCAAGGCCAGGGGGTAAGTGTGGAATTGAAATCCTAGTGGAGGAGCAGTTAAGCCCTGCTTAAGCAGTTAAGCAGTTAATACCCCTCATTCAAGGGTATGATAGTGGTGCTGGAGGGGAGTGGTCCTTTCCTTTCTGTTCCATGATGCTCTGGAGAATTATCCCTGCTGGCCATGACCGAGGAGCTTGCTCAATGTAACCTTCCCACAGATAACAATAATTAAGTCTGCACGAATTTTTCCTGAGAAAGAACTAGATGGAAGGCACTGCAGAGTCATTCAAATGATGTGGCTCCTGGAGGGGATCCCTGTGGAAAGAAGGTGCTAGGCTCGAGGTCTCAGTGAAGCTTTTCAGCCAAGGAAATGCCCCAATACTCAGTAGATACTGTATTTCACCAAAATGACTCAGATCAAATAGAAAATTTTCCACATAAACTCAACCTCAAGCTCAGATGACTTTCCTGATGAATTCTATCAACTTGAAGGGAGAAACAACCTTCTACCAAGTCTTTCAGGACATAGAGGAAAAATGGACATCCTGGTGATAAACTCTGGGACGCCAGTATTTCGTGATACCAAATGTCAAAATATACAAAAGCAGAATGACAGAAGATTATGCCTCATGATCTTGGTCACAGAAATTCATAATAAAATAGAAGCGTATTGATTTAGCAACATATGACAAATGGAGAATATCATGACCAGGTGGCATTTATAATAGTAATGTAAGTTACAGTCTACATGTGTCAAACTTTGAAATCCAACATATTTGCTTGATCAGGGACAGATAGAAAACAATCATTTCAACAGATTCTGAAAAATCAGTTGACGAAATTTATGTTCCATTCATTATTTTTTTTTTAAACTCTCAGCAAATTCGGAATAGGGGGCATTTCCTCCGTGTGATAAAATACATTTATGAAGAAGCTCGAGCTAATGTTATTGGTGACACTTGGAAAAATTTTGTGACTGTGATTGAGAACAAGGCTAAGAAATCGGCTCTTATCACCTCAATTCAGTGTTGGGTAAGGGTAAATGCAGCATGATAAAGGAAAGAGGAAGTGGCCAAGAATGTCGTAAAGTTGTTCTCTTATTCACCAAAAATGTTATTCTCTCATTCACCAAAGGCATGAGAAGTCCTAAGGACTCTGTTTTTAAAACCACTAGAACTAGTCAATGTATTTGGCAAGGTCTTAGGGTACAAGGACTATGTATAACAATCAATTTATACTTTTGTATTTTAGCAATAATTTGGAATGTAGAATTATCAATTTCATTCATTGTTAGTTCTCTACATGATTAAATTCAACTCAATGTTAATTATAACCCTAGAGAAATAACCAGCCTATGCCATAATTTATATGGAATGCATTAGGGGAGGATTATACTCCATGATTTCATATATAAAGTTCATGATTTCATGTATAAAAATACAGTAATCAAGACAGTATTGAATTGGCATGGGGACACATAAATACATCTGTGAAATAGAATAGAGAACCCAGGCCTCTATCCAGTTTCTATAAATGGGGCATTGATTCTCCAAGTAGGCGTAAAAGACCTTTAGTGGAGAAGACAGACTTTTCAGCAAATATTGCTGAAACTGCTGGATATCTATGAGAGATGTAATCAATCTTGACCTCTCCCACACAGTCCTGTAAAATTAATTCAATTTTACATCTGAATATAAAAGGTAAGTCAGTAAAGTTTCTACAAAAAACAGGAGAATCTCTTCATGAAACTGGAGTGGGCTAAACGTCTTGATAAGATATTAAACCCATAAACAAAAGAGAAACGGGTAGACTACCCTTCCCCAAAAATGAAAACTTGGCTCATCAGGGTAACCAGCAAGAAAATGAGATGAGATGCACATTATTAGGAAGTATAAAATTCATCTGAGAAAGGACTTGTCCTAGAATTTCTTTTCCTGGCAAAGAAATAAAAATATGGGCATGAGACTTGAAAAGAAAATGTACAAAGGCAAGCATACGAAAGCTCTGTGAGAAAAAGAAAGTAATGAGCACTGCTTCTCACTGGGGAAATAGTCACAACACCAGTGAGCTGCTGCTCACAGCCCCAGGAGAAAAGCTGCAATTGAGATGACAGAACACAGCAGGAACTGACCCAAGTACTAGGGAGCCAGCACTGCCACACGATGCTGCAGAGAAAATAAGGAGGTACTCCACTTTGGAAAAAGGTAAGGTGACCATCTTATTTGACATACAGTGACCAAGGGTTGTGGGTGGCAGCTACAGAGCGGTTGGGGTGTTTTTGTCAGTGGGGTCAGCTTATTATGGCCTGTCCTGAGAGCCCCAGGAGGACAAGGTCAGTGGTGAAGGAAGCAAGCCTCTCCTCTCTCCGGGCTTGTTTCCACAGCAGTACACGGGCCCTCCGGTTTGCGTGAGCAGAACACCCTTCCTTGAGTTATGAGTCAGCCTGTGTCTCCCGCCCCCCACAACCTGCCAGGAGCACGTGGCTTTTCCCCCCCATTGGTTCAAGCACCTACAGAGTCCACAGAGTTCATGGTGTGTACACGGACATGTCCAACAACTGTATCTGCATCACTCCTGCAGTCACTGCACAAACAGGAACAGGCGCCTCCCGGATTTTGCAACAATCCTGCAATAGATACCTGTGGGCATTACCTGCCACTTCTCTTTTTCAAAATTGATTTTACTAATTATTTAGTAGAAGGAGACCCAAATAAAGCCACAAGGGTGGCCTCCAGTCGTCCTGCACAAAAAGTGCTGAGCAGCAATGCCAGGCTGTGCTTTTCAGCCATGCACGGGCTCCCCGCTCGAGTCTGGGCTGCAGCCCTCTGGCCAGCTGGAAGGGGCTTTTCTCTGTCTTGGCTGCGTGATGAGTGGGGATGTCAGGGGCAGGAGGGGCAGGGGGCCGTGAGAACGTGGTCAGGAGTCCAGCAAAGCCGGTCCCAGTGGCTCCTCCCTACACCTCCCTACACAGAGTTCTGAAAGGGGGGCCCTGGAGATTTTGTTCTCCTCTCTGTTTGTGGTTGTGTCTTGTTTTCAATGTCTATCTTCTCTATGTGAGAGAGGAAGGGAGAGATGGCCACTCTGTTCCAGCACTTGATGTTCCAATTAAAGTCTTCCGATTTTCTGAAATCTAAAAGATATGTTTCACTCCATTCAGTGTCTTAGTCCATTCAGGCTGCCAGAACAAAATACCATAGACCGGGGGTGTGTGTGGGGGGGTGAGTCTAAACAGAAAGGTATTTCTCACTGTTGTGGAAGCTAGAAGTTCAAGGTCACTGCACAGGCAGAGCTGGTGTCAGGAGAAGGCTTCCTGGTTCATACTTCAATTTTTCCTGCTTGTTTCTAATTTTATTGAAATGTAATCACAGGAAATGAGCTCCACTGCAGTATTTTATTTAAAAAAAAAAAAAAAGGATCTTCATACTGTCCAAAATAGTGAATTTGGTGTCACATGGTCACGATATTAAACATTTGTTCAGCATTTTAAATTACATGTACTCCGCTCTTGTACATTGATGGGAGTTTTAAATTCTTAAAGAAGCCAGCTGCTTAGCAGATTATTATGCAAGACGCCTCAGGGGTGGCCAGGAATGGGTTTGCTCTTCTGTTCTTCACTGAGATGCTCATATGTTCATTCCTGCCACACACACACACACACACACACACACACACACAGCACTGAGCACTGAATCCTGGCCAGGCTGTGTCGTGGGCACTGAGGAACATTCTCTTCTCTGTCCTTTCCATCCTCACCGAGATCCCATCTGCCCCAGGGCTGTGGGCAATGAGAGGAAAGGCAGAGGAAACAGCAAGCACAGAAAACAGGGTGGGTATTTAGGACCTTCAGAGGAAGAGTTGAAGTAGAGGGGAAGAGAGCCAAGAGCAAAAGAGAGGGTGTGTGACTTCTGTATTGGTCCGGTCCTGCTCACCCAGCCCTCTGCAGGCACTTTCAGCCGTGGTTCCTGGTGCAGGCTGAGGGCAGCGAGCAGGTTCCTGGTGCAGGAGTTGAGAGATCTCCATGATGTGTTGGCCATGGTGGCTGCAGAGGTCTCTGCATCGGACTGGACCACCAGGGAACAATGTCGTCCTGCCACGATCTGTGCCGTTGGACAACCCAGAATACATTGGAGAGTTTTAGGGTCAAAGGAGACCAAGGCTGTCTCTGGCTATCTGTGGGAGGCAACAGAGGATGATGTGATAGTTCAGCTGTTCAAACTTACCTTGGTTTTATGCAGAGTTCCGAGTCAAAAAAAGACTTTTTTTTTTTTTTTTTTAAGTAGGGAGATAAGGAACGTGCCAATAGCAATTCTGTGTTGGATATAGCAAAATGGAATGTTCTCAACATGTCTTGTTCTGTAATGGAAATGACATAATCCCAGATGTGTGGCTTGTTATATGCCTGTGATTAGAGACATCATATACATTATAGTAAGACACTGGGGAAAGAAGATCTGAACGAGAACTGATGTATGCTAGTGCAGTTAGGATCCAGACACTGGAGGAGCAAACAGTCCATCAAAACACAAGCAGAAGGGGCGCCTGGGTGGCTCAGTGGGTTAAGCCTCTGCCTTCGGCCCAGGTCATGATCTCGGGGTCCTGGGATCGAGCCCCACATCGGGCTCTCTGCTCAGCGGGGAGCCTGCTTCCCCCTCTCCCTCTGCCTGCCTCTCTGCCTACTTGTGATCTCTCTCCTCTCTGTCAAGTAAATAAATAAATAATCTTAAAAAAAAAACCAAAAACACAAGCAGAAGAAGCCAGCACACGTTTAAAAGTATGGGGG
>CM053617.1:2348578-2374302 GCA_028646535.1 Procyon lotor | reverse complement strand
GAGAATGACTGAAGTTTTTTGAGAGAAGAAAGGGAGCTTTGAGGGATATTTTCTCATCAAGATAGACCATGACTTGCAACAAGAGGTGAAAAATTCTGAAGGAAATGACCCAATGAGCTGTGGAATCTGCGGAGAGTGATTTGAAGAGCTCAAAGACAAGATGGAAAGAAACATTATTCTTTTCAGAGCCACTTTCTGCCCCTAGAACTAAAAGCTCGTATAAGAGGTGGAATGACATAGCCTCTTCAGACAGAAGGTCACAGATTTGAGACAGAGACTGATAGAAATGACAGTTCACTGCAGCTTTGTGTTTTTGACAATTCCAGGGGAGCATTTGTCAGGGAGAATTGCATCCCTCATCTGAGCATCAGGTGGGGTGTTCTGTGTGATGGGGGGTTGTCTCTGGCCCGCCTCCTTAGACCCTCTGCTGACTGGCACCTATGCTCCTGTTTCTCCCACTTGTCATCTTTACCTCAGGCCGAGGTTTCTCTGGGCCTAAATGGGGAGTAACTGGCAAGAGGAAGTCCCCTTCCCACATCTCCCTGGGAAGCCTGGGGTGCAGGGCTCCAAGCTGGCCCTCCATCAAGCTGAGGTCATGGTCCTAATGTCTACGGGATACTTCCCTCCAGAAAACGGGGAGATTTCTCTCCTGGACTCACTCATCCCAACGTTACCCTGACAGTCAAAATCCTGAAAAGCCCTGAAACCTTTAAGTTCCTTGGTTTCTTCCTTTTCCTTAAACTATTTTTCATTCTACATATTAAATTTTAGGATGGAAAAGTCTTCAAAGCAAGTGATGTTACTTTCTCATTTTGCGTCTTGATCTAGCATCGCTTTCATGGCAGATTTAGAAACCAGAAATCTTCTCACTTCTCCCCACTGCATTGTTGTCGGAAGAAAACAGCAGTAGTATTTTATGTGGTAAGTCAGTCCCCTATTCCCTAGACAATACAGGATGATGTGTGAGCATTTTTTACTCACAGAGACATGTGGGAAACAAGCAAACATTCCCTCTGTTAATGTTTCTACTTACCAGCGTTGTAAGAAAAACATGAGAATTTCTTGGTGGTCTCAGTAATTTATAGCTAAGTTCTAAGAATGGCTAATCTGTGGTGACTGAGAGGAGGAGCCATGTTTGGAGTGGGGGGATAGTCTAGTAGGGCTGGGCAAACTCGGGCCTCGTGCCCACTGGCGGGGCCAGTCTCCGGTGGGCCTGGAATGTACTGAGCTCCTTACTGAAGGGGAGGTGGGCTCCTCTGGCTGTGACTCCACACCTGTGACCAGGAGCAGATCTGGGGGGGGGGCCCCCGGCTCTGTCTGGAATTGTGGGCTCATGCTAGCGTCCCTGCCTCCTGGCACCTGCTGCCAGCCCCAGTTGCTACTGAGGATAGAGTAGGGAGGCAGAGTTGCTCAGCAGCCCCGCTGATCCAGACTCAAGGGCGTCTGAGATGTGGGTGATGCCAAACAAGACTGAACACTGGATAGTGAGGTGAGGGCGGCCCTGCATCCGAGGCCTAGGCCAGGACAGTGGTCCAGGTTGGGCTCGCGTGGGGCCTCATCCTCACGGTCAGAGGAGTGGCCAGTGTTGTGAGAGAACCTCCTGTAAGGACTCTCTGGGGTCAGCCAGAGCAGGATTTGAGCTGGGCTCAGGATCCGTTGGCAGGGCGGTATCTTTCCACTGACGGCACTTAGCTGGGCCTCGGTACCCTGGCATAGGTGCCATTCAAAGAACTGCCTGTCAGTGGTCCTGGGACGTTTCCACTACAAGCAGAGGGTCTCATTAGTGCCTGGTGCTCAGCAGATACCCTGATAAACACACATACTGTGAACCAAATCGTACCCGTTTGGAGACCATCAACACGGTTCCTTGGGCTGCCAGGCGAGCATGTCTTTGTGTGGGACTGGGAACAAAACTATTCCCGCACATTTCTCTGTGCGTTGGAGCTTCTCAGAAATGTGCTCCTACCTAGAAAGTCTGTGTCTCCACAGCTCATTGTAGAAATTCAGCCTGATGGGTTTCACTCTGTCGTCCAAGTCTGTTCAGTGCTGAGCTCACTGAAATGCTCGGTGAGGCTGGGGCATGTCCCTCAGTGCCTGTCTGGGCCTGTCATTAACCTGATCCTGAGGGTCAGATGAAACAATAGACGGGTTGTCCACTGTGTTCCTGAGCAGCACACACTGCCCCTGCTTGTGAACAGCCTCCGATCCGGGAGGACAGAAAGGACTAAAAATACCAGGGTGGGAGGCATAGCTTTGGACTTCCCAGAGTGTGATGATTCTTGTGACTTCCCGGTCCCTGGTGGAGCCCTGGACATTTTGTCTCTGGAGGTGTCATTGCTGGTTCCTACGGAACAGGAAAACTGTGCCCTGGCTCTGCTGCTTCAGGAATATGTGGCGGTTTCACTCTCAAAGTATTGTGTGTTCTAAGGTGCTGGTTCCGAAGCAGGAAAGGAAGCTTAATATTGCTGTGTAAGAAGCTTCGGTTGGACTGTCTTTCCAGTGAGAGTGCACACACACACATACACACACATTTGAATATCTTGTCAGCCCCCACCCCACAAGTCACCTCTTTGTTGATGAGTATAATGGGTACATTCTGCTGTTCTTTTCATGGGCACTCCCCAGCTGACTTCTTGGATGGGGACTCCAGAGCAGAGAGGCTGGATACGGTGCTGGGCTAACAGAAGTGGTGAGGAAAACCACTCTTGGGAGGAAGGGGGATTAAAATCCACATACTGACAACATCGAGGGTAGACAGACCCTCCATGCAAATATTGTTCGTGAGGAGACCTGGACTTGGCCACACACAGGGACGGAGGTTAAGGGACCATCACCAAGCAGGCCACAGCCCAGGGCAGATGGGATATGGATAAGGACAGAAAGGACAGAGAAGAGTATCAGGTGCTGTGGGCTCCAGGGTGAGAGAGTTCTGTGCTGATGAGCTCAGGACTTCCTCCATCTCTCTGTGAAGAGCTGACCCCATAGATCCCGAGAGAGGAAGACGTTGTACAGACAGGGCTGACAGAGGGATGCTCCTCTGCCGCAGCCTGGGTGGAACCAGACATGGAAAGCAGGACCATGAGGAAGAATGGAATTCTTAAGTCTATAATTACTACAGAGGGACAGGAATTCTCTGAAGGATATAAGAAAACCCTGATTTTCAGTGTGTTGTTGTTGTGAAGATGGGAGTTTGACTTCCAAGCCCTTTACATGTTGGAGCTGAAACTAGAAGCCAGAATGCATAATTTTTTATGTTATCCAAACGCTGTCTTTCCTGTAAATATAGTAAAGAAGAAGGCAGCAGACAGAGAGGATAGTCCCTGCTTTAGAGTCCATCCCTGATGGTGTATTTCTGTTTGCTGTTGGGCTCTGACTGCTTTGGGCCCCATCCAGCTTCCCCGAGGGGTACGAGGACCAATATCTCAGCACATGTGTGACCCTCTATGCTCCCTCCCACAAACTAGGAAACGCTGATTTACATGTGACCTGAGTGGTGGGGCCCCTGTGGGCACACATTTTCCAGCCGGGGCCCACCTTGAAGCAGGGTTCGGTTTCGTGTAGTCCCCACATAGATCCAAATTCCTCCCAGATGAATGGGAAATGAGTAAGTGACTGAGGATTTGTAGACAAAGATGGGTAAAGTACAATTCAACTAACACTTCATTAACTTTATTATTAGAACTCTGTTGCTTTCCCAGCCAAAATATTTTTTATTATTATTTTTTATTTTCTGTATAATTCACCTTACGAGACTGTCAGGATGACCTCCACGGGCCTGACCTGAGCAATTTCTTTCTCACTCCCATGTGAGTGCTCTTCTCAGAAAAGCTGAATTCCCTTGAACTGCGTCCATCCACTGTTTTCAAAGTTCACAAGTATGAAGACTTAGGTCATCCTTCTACATCTGGGAAGGAGGTTTTTTGCTATTTTTGGCCCTTGGTGCCACGTTTCTTAACTTGTGTGGGCAGTGTCTCCCTCCTTGTGCCAGGGTTCCTCTCATTCTTGCACACATCCCACCCTCGAAAGCTCCCAGATGGATCCCACCCCAAGTTCCAGGCGACCTAGAGGAGCAAATGGAAGTTTGACTCCGAAAGTGCAGTGGGGTGGAAAGTCAGGAGACAGAGACTTGCGGTCACTACTTTATCATTTCAGCGATCTTTCTAGAGAATAGCTTTCTGACCTGTGAAATGAGGGGTGTGGAGGTGATTTAGGAAGAGAATGTGCAACACCCACTTAAAACTTTTAGCAAACATTAATATACTTTTCAATTTAAGATTTTAAGATAACACATGCTTCACAATTCTTTTTGCACTGTTTTAGAAAGATACCTTATCCAAATTATAATGGAACAAAATCTACTAACAGATGAAGACGGTAATTTATTTATTTCAACAAATCAAATTTTCACAAGATGTCTGAACATACAAGACAACACTGGGTAATCACAAAATAATTTCATATGGTGAGAGAAAAAAAACCTCAACCTTTCCTTTTTATCTTTTTTTTCTATTTTTGTGCAAAGAAAGTATAAATAGAGGATATATTTGGCTTGTCACCTGCAGTCAGGCACTGGCTTTCTTTCTAGGAAAAGAGGTTTAATAAAAATCAAAAGAACATAGGGAATCTCTTTATGAACACTTTCATTAGAAAACATGAAGTTAGTCAAACTTCCTACCCTCCTGATGTACCTAAATGTTCGGTTGTGGATTCAATTCCACTTTTAATTAAAAGAATACTAAAGGGTAGCAGAATATGCCACCCAAAACATGCCACTTTGACATATTGATTATTTGGAACTAAAGTTACCTAATTCAGTGCCAGAAGGACACTCTGACCCTCCCTCCCCCCCCCACCCCGCACCTGGAGGGCAGAAGGCACCCTTACCATCCTTATCATCCTCTATCAGAGACAGGGAATTTAGGGCCAAGAAGGCTGTATAGACAGATCTTGTCACTCCTTCACTAATTTACTACCCAAGCCCAAACTTCCTTGTTTTTTGTTTTTAAGATTTTTATTTATTTATTTGACAGAGAGAGATCACAAGTAGGCAGAGAGGAAGAAACAGGCTCCCTGCTGAGCAGAGAACCCGATGCAGGGTTGACCTGAGCAGAAGGCAGAGGCTTTAACCCACTGAGCCACCCAAGTGCCCTGTCTTGTCAATTCTTCATAGATACTTTGTTCTTTGTCTAAAAGGTATAAAACCTGCCTCTTCTGGACGTTCTTTGAATCTCCTAATTTTATGGGCTCCCATACATACAAAATTAATTTTCTTTTACTCTTGTTTATCTGTCTTATGTCAATTTAATTATTAGGTCAGCCAAAGAAGCTAGAATGGGAAATGGGAAAGTTTTCCTCCTCCACAGTGGTAAAGAGGTAAACATACTTCCTCCAGTCTTGTAAAAGTCACTTAGTAATAAGTAATTTGTGCTGAAGTGGAGAACTCACATGAAGGAATGGATTTTTGAAGTGAGACAATAATTTTGTAACTTGCAGAAAGAATATGGCTTTCAAAACCTTGAAATTATAGTGCAAAATGAATTTTAAAGAGCCAACCATGACATTCCTACTAGATTATTACAGCAGCCACTTTCCGTCTGGCAAAATCAATATGCCTTTTAGTGACAGTGCATTTTTTTTTCCAATTAACCTGTATTCTCCAATCACTCATACGTCAAACTGAATGATTTTCAAATGCCCAATTAAATCCTTCCTTGCTTGGTATATCATCATGCCAGGAAACTTAGACATAACAGTATCTTTATTGTGAGGCATATTGTGAGGCAAAATAGCATAAAATTATTTGTGATTCTAAATAAATACTGGTATGTGTTTGTAACTCTGTAACGATTAATAGTATTATTTTTTTTTATTTTTATTAGCATATAATGTGTTATTTGCCCCAGGGTACATGTCCGTGAATTGTCAGGCTTACACATTCACAGCACTTACCATAGCACATATCCTCCCCAGTGTCCACAACCCAGCCACCCTATCCTTACCCCCCTTCCTCCCTTAGTTCGTTTCGTGAGTCTAGGAGTCTCTTATGGTTTGTCTCCCTCCCCATCCCTTCCTGTTTCATTTCTCTCCCCCCCCCCCCCAAACTCCCGCCTTGCCTCTCAAATTCTTCATATCAGAGAGATCATGTGATAATTGTCTTTCTCTGACTGACTTATTTTGCTTAGCATAATACCCTCCAGTTCCATCCTTGTTGTTGCAAATGGCCAGATTTCGTTTCTCTTGATGGCTGCATAGTATTCCATTGTATGTATATACCACCTCTTCTTTATCCATTCATCTGTTGATGGGCATCTAGGGTCTTTCCAGAGTTTAGCTATTGTGGACTTTTTTAAGAACTTTAAGAATGTGAACACACATTGAATACAGTTTGCACATTTCAACAATTACATCTTCATGCCCTTAATCCAGATGAGGCGGTCGAGTAGAATGGAATAACTAGTGTCTAGCAGGAAAGGCGAGGAAAGTAATATGCTTTCCAGGGCTTGCTTCCATTCACAGCTGCCTGGGAGACTTACATTTAAGGGGTAGGCAAGTTTGTGAAAATGTAGCCTAATTTGAATTCTTTGTATGTAAGTGAATAGTTTAAAAAGTGGTAAGAGGTGAAAGATTTTAGAACTTTGCTTTAGTTTGGAGCAGTACCCTGCGCTAATCCAATCATGATCGAGTTTTTCCCTGAATCATTCATTTATCCTGTAGAGATAAGCAATACTGTTCTTTAGGAGATTCCTATAAAGAGAATAAGAATGGCTCAGAGCATAATCACTCTGGCTGGAGATACTCTTCGGATTACATATCAGTTTGTTCTTCTGCAGAAAGACAAAACCCAAATATAAATGATCGGGTCTTGCTTCTCAAAATTTTTTATCTTTACAAAAATGTTCTAAAATGGACTTAAATTTTTTTACTTTTTTAATTAAGGAAATACTGCATATCAGCTTGTCAGTGCTATTGATTTTTTCATAAAGCTGCCCTTGCAAACAGTAGCCTAAGTTCAGCACATATTTATTATCTGCAGTATGAAAGGGATTGCAGGTCAGTCCTGATGTAATATTTTGTTGTTATTTCCTCGTTCTCCAGAACAGACTCTGAACTTCTTTACAAAAATATTGTTGTACTTCAGGGTTCCACTCTGACCTGTGAGAGCGTGGAAACCGTTACCCTCACTGTTCCGACAAGAAAAAGGCCGGCTGCACTGAAAATCAACAACTTTTCTTGAACCCATTAGAGAAGTTAAATCACAGGGCAAAGTGCCACATCAGAATGTAGAGAGACAAGTGAGTGCAGAGACACAGCTGACAGCAGCTTACCTTCAGCAGGGACCATGGAAACTGTACGAACAGTAATTTTGATGAATTACCAGAGGCTGAGTGTGGAGCAGTTTGAGAATAAAAAATACTGAAAGTACTATTTTAGGAGGGGCTCTGCACATTCTGGGCCTTGACCTCCAGGAACCTCACCAGATAAATAGCCAAGAAAAAGCACTCGTGTGTCTTTTTGCAGGGGGAGGAGAAAGGAACCGTTTGAATATGTACAGTTTGTTTTCTGTAACAAAGGCCTACCCTCAGGGCACAGGACTTTATCAGAACTGCACCTAGGAGGGTCTGGGTGCCCTACATTTTGCCCGTACCCCCTTGCTCCTCTTGTAGGCGTCCTTTCCTCTATTAAATGATTAGATAAGTGGTCAGTACGCTCTGTGAAGTCTGCTAGGTCCGTTCCATGATTGGATCTGTTAAAATGGTTACAATAACCAGTATGTTTCTGGCCTGCCAATTGGAGGCTCATAGACTCTCAAGATATTCAAACTGGTGAAATCTTTGTACTGGCAAACCATTCTGCTCATTTGGGGAGATGTAAAGGCGAATTTTGGGGCCTTGTTAGAACCAGAGTCAGAAGCTGCAGGGCAGAGCCTGGGAGCTTGTATCTGGAATTCTGACCAGGTGGTTTTGATGATTAGCCTGGTTTGTGAACCCCTAACCTCAGCCCTGGGAGATCCTCAGTCACCCTAAAGCTCCCTCGCAGACCCTACATAGCAGGACTGTGTCTGGTCTGCCAGGAAGAAATAGTCCAATCCGCATGAGTAAAAATTACAGTGTACATAAATAGAAGTCAAGGAAAATGTCGGGTAAGGGCTTGATACATATTGCTTTTAAACTTTTACTTCAGATTGTTAGTGAGCTGTAACTGTTTATAAATGTTGCAGTCAACCTCAGGATATATTATCACAAGGCTTATTCAAACTGGTGGAAAGTAAGTGCAGTTTTTATGCAATGGTCATATCTGGAAACCAGGAAAAAGATTATGGTGGACACACAGTGGTCTGTACACATTTTTGGAGCCACCATGACTGTCCCATGCTTGCTGATGTCGAGGAAAGCTACACCTGCCATGGTATGGATGTCTCTGCCCTGTGTGTTTACCCCGTTTTAGGCTCTTAGCTAAATTAATTAGAATTTGTCTAATTTTCCTTGGAGACGTGTCTGCTAGGAAAAAATAATGCAACCCGCATGGGTAAAAAGCATGATATAAATGAATTAAATCCACAGAAAATCATAGGTGAAGCAGTTAACATACTGTATCTGTGCTCATCAACTATTGTCTGGCTCTTTCTCTAGCTCACAGTACATTCATGTCTTTTTGAGTACAAGATGTATGGTGCATAGCAGCTGTTTCTCACCACTTCCTTGGTTTTGAAAGTGAGTTCAGGCAGCCCAAAGTGAGAGATTAAGTGTCTTTGTCGTTATCACATGGCTCAGAGATAGAGATGCTCAACCCACTGAGCTGTGAGCCAAAGGCATTCTGTTGGGACAGATAATTTTGATGTGAATCGTATTTTATGAAATATGAACTTCAGCACCAATATACTCAAGTCCTCACTGTTAACCTGTTGTTGAAAGTTAAAATTTCAGATTTGGACTCTACTGTCCTCCAAATCAGACCCAAAAAAATCATTTATAAACATGAAATGGAGATCATATTCCACTGCTTACACAATGAGGTAGGGCTCTAAAGATATTTGGTATTCTGGGAGTCTATTTTATGGAGCCAGATTTCATCAGGAGATGGCTCAGCCCACACAAATGAATCCAAATATTAATGATTTAATTTATTAGAATCCAAGCTGGTTTTTGACCGAGCGAGAGTGGATGAATCTGTTCCGTTATGTATAGAAATAGTACTATTTCCTATTACTCCCATGCGGTCCTGAATTGACCTTGGCTATGGAAATTAGAGCTGCTTCTCTCCAGATGCGAGAAGTGTTTCTGCAGCATTGCAGCGCTAGGTGGCAGAAGTGCTCCTGATAAGGTTTGCAGAGCTGCCCAGGAGTTACCTGTATCTTGTCCTGTCCCTGGTGATGAGCAACCTTAGTTAAATAGTCACTCACACATGAAGCCCACACAGGGTGTTCTGACTGAAAGAGACATATAATATGCTCTTTCAGATGTCCACAGGGAATTGGCTTTTACCATATTGATGGCTTGGCCAGGGATGTTTTTTTGGGAGTCCTGCTTACTCATTTTAATAATGGGGTGGAGTCATCCGTTGCTCATCCATCAGTGGTATTAGAAGAAATGTAAAATCTGTATTTAAACCCTGACAGAACATCGTGTTTGCTACTGAAAATCTCTGCTTATAAATCTTGGTGTCCAAGAAAAGTTTGACAGGAAAAACAATTCACTGTGTTTTTTTACTCTCAGGATCGAGGCGAGAGAGATTTAATTACAGAATGGATCTTGGTGATGACAGAATAACAAGAATCTGGTTCCAAGTCGTACTTAACTCTGTGCCTCAATATCTGTGTTGCTTTAAAAAAATTGCAAGTTTTTGAACACTGCCTCGACCGTGATGAGTCATAATCCCTGCACTATAGGTATTTGAATTGCTGCCTACATGATTCTGAAGGGCAGACTTTCATCCTTGGGTAACGTTTGTGCCCAGAATCCGGATCAGTGTGTCAACATCTGCGTACCAAGCTGGACTCGAGGAAGAGTCGAAGGATCCAGGCTGCAAATCTATCCTCTCTTAGCCTGACAGTAAATTCGAAGGTCTCACTGGTCTTCCCTGTGTCGGACTCAGGGTTCCAAGTGTAACAGTCGCATGGAACGTAGGTCATTAGCAGACTTCAGCCGTATCGATTGGAGTAGGTTAGTAGATTACCACAAGCACTCAGGAAAACACTGACATAAAGCACTGGGGTCACAGGTGTTGAGAAGGGTTTTCGATCTCGAATCCTTGAGAAATACAGGCCTGAATATGGTGTGGCTCTGGGGTCATAGTCACCCTGGTGACCAGGCAATGTGGGAACGGGTGGACGGGCAGGAGCAGGGCTCTTGTTCAGGGATCAGGAGGGTCCCCAAAGCAGACTTGGTCTGTTTCTCAACTCTGCGGTGGGCTGGCCAGACTCTCCGCTTAGTATGCAAGGGTCCATTAACTGGATATAGTTCTTTTGAGGTCAGGAATGGAGAAGCTGAATCTAGTGGGTTTTTGTTTTTGTTTTTAAGATTTTATTTGTTTCAGAGAGAGCACGAACGGGTTGAGGTGGCTGACGAGGAGAGAGCAAGAGTCTGAAGCAGACTCCACACTGAGCTTGGAGCCAGGCACTGGGCTTGATCCCCCGGCCTCGAAACCATGACCTGAGCCCAAGCCAAGAATCTGTCCCCTAACCAGCTGAGCCACCCAGGTGCCCCTGAATCTAGTTCTCTTAGTGTTGCATTGAGCCCCAGGGCAGTCATAGAGGAAACAGTCCCATTTTCTCCTCGCAGACACTCACTTCTCTCTACAAACAAGTCTGGAGGCTTTATGAAGTTGCTGCTGAGACTGTCCCTAAGCCGCAGAGCGGGGAGGGCAGAACATGGGAAGTTCTGTCAACGAGCTGAGTGTGTGTGCACCTGCTGGAGTTTATTTTTCCCTTTGAGTTGATTTATTTCAGTATCATGTAGGTACTGTTTAAACTGCCACTCGAAAAAAATAAATAAATAAACTGGCACTCAATTTAAATAAACTGTCTAACAATAGTCACTTCAGGGGAAAAAAATCAATTGAACTTATAATGTGATAACATGAAGTGCCAAGAACTCCTCTGATTCACTTACCTTTTACTTTTTTTTAAAGATTTATTTATATTTTATTGTTTTTATTTGACAGAGAGAGACACAATGAGAGAGGGAACACAAGCAGGGGGAGTGGGGGATGCAGGGCTCGATCCCAGGACCCAGGGATCATGACCTGAGCCGAAGGCAGATGCCTAACTACTGAGCCACCCAGGCGCCCCACTTTTACTTTTTAAGTATGTGTGTTGGCAAGGTAGCCCCAGCAAGCCTCAGTTATTGAAAAATATCCAGAAAGTGACATTTTCCATTTGGGGGAAAACATTCATTAACTCTGGATTAGCCAACCAACTCGTCTCGTTTATTTACTAGAATTTACCAGCCTCTTTCTCTCTTGGTGTCTTTAGTAACATGTCCATTATCACAACCCCAAGGGAAGTCAACACTGAATTCAAGAAATCCAGTAAATATCGATGCCAGTGACATTTTGTATTCTGTTTAATCAATGTTGTAAATATATGCCTCAGAAAATGGTCTCACACAGCCTTCCAGTATTTATGGTGATCTTGATCTGGGTCAGGGAGAATGGCTAGATTTCAGAGACATTGAGAAGCAGAAGATCAGCAGGGAAGCTGTCACGAAGAAGGCTATTTCTGTGTTTACAGCAGCCTGAGTCATTAAGCTTCATAGATGACTGCTGGACAGAGAAAGGATTGGGGTGACCCAACCTCCCCTTCATGGGCCCCCTGATTCTAAACTTATGCTGAGCCAGAAAGAAACCTACATCTCCCAAATTATATTTTCTTATTGCAGGCATTTAAGGAGATCACAACTATTACTCAGGAGTAAACCTGAGAATAGGTTTAGGCCTATTAGAGGGATTCTGTTCCCTTTTCCAAGTTTTACTCTAATGAGATTAAGTGTTAGTTGCCATTTATAATCATTTTTGCAGTGCCTTTTGTTATAGTAGGGCTAAAAGGGAAATATTGCCTATAAAAATTGCTCATCCAAAGTGGAAAAACGAAAGAAGCCAGAGTGAGAGGGGTGGGGCATATGTTTTCATTGTGAAATCTGTTCTTCTGGATTCCTTGCATCTGCTCATCCATTGGGCAGAAAGGTCCACATTCAAGAGCAACTCCTGACAGCCTTGCTCCATGTTCCAAAGCTTCTTCTATGGAACTACACCAGGTGTAGTTTCTGTGGCAGTGAAACCTCCTGGGCATCACCGTGGGACATCGTTGTTCTTCCCAGCCAGGGAGTGCTGATGACAGCTGTCACCCCCTCCCCAGCAGCCTTAGTGTTCCCTTTGTGTAATTCTCTATGGTGATGAAGACAATCTGATTGTCTTGTTGTAGAACAATTAGCACCATGACTTTGACACATTACAGAACTAACAGAAATTTGGGCGATTCTTTCTTCTCCACTTCTGCCTCATTTCATGATTCACCTATCATTGCTGATGTCTCAAGGAACCATATCAGGATCCTATAGACCCTGGAGCCTGTCAGACTCTGTCTTCTAGCTCACATGTTGCTGAAGACTCGAGTGCAGGGAAGGGAGATGGGGACGAGTGTAATCAGAGATGTGCTGTTTCTATAACTTGTGAGAACCCTAAGATATAGAACTATAAATATAAGTTGCAGGAGGATGAGATTTAAGATGCCATTTGGGGAGAAAAATCCAGTTAAAGTATTCCAAGTTTCCAAAGGGAATATATATTGCCAGAGTAAAATAATGGACAAAAAAAGCATTTTTCATTATGCTGTGGCCTTGGCCCCAAGACACAGTGCAGAACTTTATTGCATACAGAGAAATTATCTGTATAATTTGTACACGGAAGGCAGGCTTGGGTTCTCTTACTGACGCAGTGCATGTAATCCCATCAGCTTCCCTCCCCTCAAACCCACCCCCGAGTGTCAGATCTTCCTGCTTTAATGGAAAGGGTCTAAAGGCAGCTAGAAGCAACAGGTGCTATAGCTCTCAGCTGCTGTAGCTCCCGCCATGTAAGGAAAACGAAATGGCTCTAAAAGGGAGAAGGTGGCTCAGCAAAACAGAGAGAGCCAGGTTTCTAGCCTGTCTCTGCCAGGCCTATCAGGTTTCATGGAAAAGAAGCATCAGAAAGGAGAAAACATATTTATGCATATAATCTCTAATGTGTAATCTGTACCAAGGACAGTGGTCAGATCCATAGACAAAGTCCTCCCCCCAGAGGACGAGCAGAGTGCAGAGTTTGCAAACAACAATGTACATAAGCTCATTACCAATTTTACTAATATAATACAGAGCATATTATAAATGATAATAAAGTATACAGTGCTTTTCATTATAAATTCCATATTACCAATTGATTCTTCCAGAGACTTTCATTGATTTTTGCCAAACTCGTATATCCATAGCCAAACTACGGTTGCAAATGATGAATGGGTATAGTTCTAACATGAATGTTGACTTATTTTTCATTAAGGCATAAGCTGAAAATAAAACAAGGATGGACACCAGACCTTCACTCATTTATCAGTAAAGTGAATACTTTGGCTAGAGAGGATGAAAATGTAATTTCTGAGCACCGTAAGACTAGATCCTCAACTTTTGTGCTCTTCACCATGTAAGAGCTGCAGACACATTTTAAAAAATTCTTTATTTAAATTCAATTTAGTTAATATATTCTGTATTACTAGTCTCAGGGGTAGAATTTAGTGTTCCATCAGTTGCGTGTAAGACTCAGTGCTCATTACACCACGTGTCCTCCTTAATGCCCGTCACCCTGTGAGCCCATGCTCTCACCCCTTCTCCTCCGGCAGCCCTCAGTTTGTTTCCTATAGTGAAGATTGTCTTGTGCTTTTCCTCCCTCTCTGTTTTTATCTTATTTTATTTCTCCTTCCCTTCCCCGTGTTCATCTGTTTTGTTTCTTAAATTCCACATATGCGTGCAATCATATGGTATTTGTCTTTCTCTGACCGACTTATTTTGCTTAGCATAATTTCTAGTTCCATCCACATCATTGCAAATGGCAAGATTTCATTCTTTTTGATGGCTGAGTAATATTCCCTTGGGTATATGTACACCACATCTTCTTTATTCATTCATCTGTCAATGGACGTCTGGGCTCTTTCCGTATTTTGGCTATTGTGGACACTGCTGCTGTGAACATTGGGGTACATGTGCCCCTTCTTTTCACTACATCTGTATCTTTGGGGTATATACCAGTGGTGCAATTACTAGATCATAAGGTAGTTCTGTTTTTAATTTTTTGAGGAAACTCCGTACTGTTTTTCACAGTGGCTGCACTGTGAAAAGCAAAGAAAGTTTGCTTTCTTACCAATAGTGTAAGAGGGTTCCTCTTGCTCTCTCCAACATCTGTTGTTTCCTGACTCATTAATTTTAGCCATTCTGACCGGTGTGAGGTGGTATCTCATTGTGGTTTTGATTTCTATTTCCCTGATGCCGAGTGATGTTGAGTCTTCATGTATACAGACATATTTTTTACTCTAACCTGCATTTTTAACTTCCATCACTTTCTTAGATATAAACAGTCAACAAAATGATAAATCAAACTTTGAGTTATTTCATTTGATGATTTCCATGCTATAAATACTACCTCCAAGGCTGATGTCAGGCTGCCAACATGACATCACTGAATATGCAGTTATAAAGAGATCATGCTATTTTATAGTATCTCCACCATACAGATACAGTTAAAAATAATCAAAAGAGCACAGGTAATAGTAAGATATAGTAATGCTATTATGAAGTGAAGAGTTTTGAGTATTTATCTCAAGTTTTAATAAAATTAATTTGTAAGTTTATATAATTACATTTTTAATAATAGCTATGTTTAACAGTCAGCTCATAACATTCCTATTAATTAAGTGATCAGCACCTGTGAGTTAGTAGGAGCTGTTTTCTTCTCACCCCTGAGTGAGAGAAGCCCAAGGGAGCATCATGGACCCTTGACCCTACTTTCATGGACCACTGTTTCAGTTTTTTTTTTTTAAGATTTATTTATCTGTTGGGGCGCCTGGCTGGCTCAGTCAGTTAAGTGTCTGACTTAGGCTCAGGTCATGGTCTCAGGGTCCTGGGCTGGAGCCCTTCCTCCAGCTTCCTGCTCAACGGGGAGTCTGCTATCCTTCTGCCCCTCCCCCTGCTCGTGCGATCTCTCTCTCTCTCTCTCTCAAATACAAAAATAAAATCTTTTTAAAAATATTCATCTATTTGAGAGAGAGAACGTGAGCAGGGGGAGGGGGAGGAGAAGACACACAGGCTCCACACTGAGCAGGGAGTCTGATAGGGCTTGATCCCAGGACCCTGAGATCATGACCCAAGTCAGAATCAACAGGCAGTCATTGAACTGACTGAGCCACCCGGGTGCCCCAACTGGTTCATTTTTATCTGTGTACCTGTTACAGGTGAGGTAGGTCAGTCAGTTCCTAAAAGGTGTCATGAATATCTTTGATCTTGCTGTGGAAGCTTTCTAAAGACTAAGCCTAAAGCCATACTCTGCACCAAGAAGTCACTCATTTTTATGTGAGGCAAAATGGCACTCTTGTTAAGAACATGGGCCCTGGCTTCAGAGTCACCAGTTTCTAGTTATGCTGACCTTTGATTTTTCTGAACTTTAGTTTCCTCATGTGCATAATTTTAGTGCCTGCAATAGGATTCTCGTGAGCAGTAAATGACAGTCCAAGTGCTGGGGCTCCGCACAGAGCCCCGTCCACAGTAAGTACTCAGTCCGTGGTGGGTATTCCTCCTCTTCTTGGCTCCCTTCCTCAAACCCAGCTCAGCAAACTGCATCATAACACAGGCACCCAAACCCAGCCGACGTGTTAGTACCAACAGTGGTGGTCAGCTGATTTTTACTAAGCACGTGCATGGGCTAGACGCCATTGCTGTATCACTTCACTTATTCCTTCCGTAACATTGTGAGGTGAAGTACTGTTGAGTAAATCAGTTTTACAGGTGGGGAGACTGAGGGCAGAAGTGGTAAATAAATTCTAAAATACACAGGGGTAAGAAAAAAAAATGGAAGAACAACTCTTCTCTGATTTTGTAACCCAGTATAAAAAGTTTTATAAAGATACGGCATGCCATGCCCTACATTGAACAACTTATGAAACATGAAAGATGAATTTGTCACGTTTGTACTTCCAATTGAGGCTGTAATGAAACTGATCTCTTATTCCTTTGTTGACAGAAAAATTGAAGTCCTGGATTATGTGCAAAAGACACCGCTTATCCCATTTCTCAGAGGGCTCGGTCCCAGGCATCAGGGGCTGTTCTGGGTTCCGCGTTCTCTTTTCTTCAGCCTCACCCAAGCCTGGCTTTCCCTTGAACGAGTGCTGCTCCTTGGCACCACTCAGCGGCTCTGGAGCTGGAAAAAATGTGGCTCACACTCTCAGACATTGATTTTTACAAAATCTCGGAAGATATGCGCACATAAGATCTTAGGGACCAGATAGTTTTACTGCAGTAACTCTCAGCCTATCAAACAGTTTCCTTATATAGTAACATATAGTAGACAAAAGTAAGAATCTCAGAACATGCCAAATATTTTATTCTAGATCACTGTGCTTAAAGACAAGGCCAGATTTTTTTCTTGGAGAAAAATCATATGTAGAGGAATCAGAAGAGAATATATATGTACATATACATATACATATACGTGTGTATGTGTATATTTTATATATATGTGTGTGTGTATATATATATATACATATATCTGATATATATATCAGCAAAGATGAATTTTGAATTTCTTCAAATAATTTTCCTGCTTCTAGGAACTGTGGATGGAAACTCAGTTGGGAGAAATCCTCTACCAGGAAGTTCACAATGACAAAATAGTTCTTTTTTTTTTTAATATTTAAACATCTGCTATGAAATTTTCAATCTTCAAAACTTCCCCGGTGTTCCTCTTTCCTTTTGATGTTTATTTTTTTATATGTAAAATTCTATCCTTTCCATTTACTCTTTGCTCTCCTGAATTTCTGGCATTCCAATGCCGCATTAAGAGAATTTCCACGTAGAAATGAAGCTTTAATTCTGCATTGCTAGCAGGCACTTCTCCAGAAAGAGTTTACGGACTTTCTTAGGTATAGAACGACTTTGACTTTGGATTCTTTTTCTTAGAGCAGAAAACTCCCTTGCTACAAAGGTACTAGTTAACTCAGCTTGTTTTCCTGTTCCCTCTACTCAGAGCTTTGTACTCGTTTCCTTCTTGTATTTTATCTGATTTAGAAACATGTTCATCGTTCAAAACCTGGGGCATTTGGACACTGTTTTTTAGTCACATAGTAATAAGCAGACCTTCCAGGAGAGAAGCAGCCCTCGGCATTGTTCTGAACTCTAGAGGGTGCATCTGAAGAGAGAGCACTCTTGTCTTAGTCAGTTTGGACTGCTATAGAAGTATCAGCGACTGCTAGGCTAACACCAGGCTGATCTGTCAGGGCTCTGGAGGCTGGGAAGTCCAAGATCAAGGTGCGGGGGTTCCTGGTGAGTCCTCTCTCCCTGTCTTGCCTTCTCACTGTGTTCTCACATGGTGGAGAGAGGGACATTCTGTCTCTTCTTGGAAGGACACTAATGCCATCATGAGGGCTCCACCCTCATGACCTAAGTACCTCCCAAAGGCCCCACCTCCACTCCCCATTACACCTGGGATTAGGCCTTTTAACATATGCATTGTGAAGGGACAAAAGCAGTGCATAGCAGCACCCATTCACCTGAACTTTAACCCCTGTGAAAGCCCCATCTGGGTCTGTGATTCAGTGATCTCCCCAACCTATAGCAACGTTCTCCATTATTTGAGGTAAAAGGAAATTGAGGTGGGGGGATAGAATGAAGCCCTGGGCTTTCTTTGATCTCCACACTGGACAGCAGGGTTGTGGAAGCCATGCATCAGTCAGGCACCTCCTTCCCCTCTTCCTCCCCAGAGAAGACTACCTGCTGTGTAGAGTCAGGGGAAGGACCTCCTACCATGTCTTTGTCTCAGATTATCCTGCCATCTTGGGAAGCAAGTGCTGTGGTGACTAAGAGCCTAGACTATCCCGATGCTGGCCCTGCTCTTCATACCCATGTGATGTGGCCAAGTCTTCATTTCCTTCCTGGGAAGGAAGCTAGAGGTGGTGGTCACCACACACCTCCTAGACCTGCTGTGCCTGGGGGGTAATGTGTGGGAAGCTCCCAGGGCGCTCTCTGGCCATGTGAACTTCCTGTATCTTCCTTTTCTCCTCCTCCCCTTCCTCCTACTCCCTGATCTTCATCCTCATCATCACATTTATGCTGTTTACTTTCTCATCTGTAAGCATCATCCTCAATTCCAGGACGAGGCAAGGTTGTGGAAAGTGAGAGGTCTCATAGAAGGACAGGAGGAAGGCTCAGGAAGTGTAGGATATTTCCCCGATGATGGTAATGATGAACAGGACTTCCCTTTTTACTTTCAGGGACTTTTAAGTCCTGAAAGTACTTTCAGGAAACAGTACTTTCCCTTTACTTATTAGGTGGTGGATACCAGTGAGTTCCTTAGACACACTATCAGTGTGTAATTCTCACGTTAGCTCTTTGGGATTGGTATTATAACCTTCAAATTGCAAGAAGGAAAGTAAGCTCAGAGGAGTTAAGCGAGGGTGAACATCCGTGGAGTGTGGAATGATCAATGAAGCCTAGTCTTACTACTTCAATACCTATCCTCTGTCTACTTTCTACTTTGACTCTAAAAAGAATAGAAGAACAAATGGAGAAGAGAGAAAAAAAGAGCAAAGAGTTTAGGACAAAGGAAGGGGCAAGAATAAAGAAGAGAAAGAGAAAGTGAGCAGTGCTGGATCCTGCATGTATCACAAGACACCTTCGAACATGAGTACAGACACCTGATCTCTCACCCCAAACAAGGGTTCGGGGTGGGGTTGTCAGGCCTCAGGGGAAGTATTTACAGTCCTGGGGTAGGAGTCAGGGGTGGTTTAAGTGGGTGGGGGATGGGGGAGGGTTGGGGGTGTTGGAGACTTCCACAATAAGTTCAACTTCTCCCAAATTATACCCTGCAGGTGCCACTCAGAGAAAATACTGATGGGAAAATGGGGGCTAGTTACTGATTGTTCTGTTTTCATGGGAATTAGCTCAAGAATCAAGAGAAGAGAGAAGGAATTATCCAGGGAAGGAGTCAAAGTAGCTTCTTGAAGACAACCTGTATAGCCCTTCCATGCCCGTGCCTGCTGTGAATATGTCCATTTCCTTAGTTTTCCTGCATAAGTTTAAATGTGTGTGTTCCTATAAAAATAGACTTTATGGAATCCTAACCATAGGCAGAAGATTTCCAGAATATTGCAAATTCCTGATTCCTTGATAATGCTTCATATTTATTTTTGCTTTCCACTCTTGCATGTGTAGAATGTGTCACTGATGAAATGTGACTCTGTTGGGCCCTGCACTGACCCTTGAAAACAACCATTAAGTGAGGACACCATAATTAATGACACTGGATAGTGATCAGCATGTCTCCATAGAGTGTTGATCTTGTTTCCTCTCTCACTGCTAATTTCTTTTTTCATGTGTCTCTCCTAAGACTGATAGTGACCTGTCAGCACACAGGGATATCTCAATCATTCAATAATTCATTCACTCACTCATAATCATTAGACTAGTTTACTAGTTAGTAAAAAAATAAAATCAGTTGTGGAACGTATACCACTCAACCATCCCATTTCCTTTCATCCTTATTTATTTAAGATCATTGTATTTCAGGCATTCTTTGTTTACAACACAACAGAGTGACTTGTTTCCTCTTTGACAAGGACGTTCTAAAATGTTGCACTATAAATACAGAGTTAAAGAAATACCTATTCAATTTCCCCTTATAGCACTCAGGGTTATGTGGTCTTCCTATGTGAAATCCATGATGGTATTTTGCAAACTTTTATCAGCCAAGAGTTAGAATCTAAAGTAGTGGGATTGATGGGATGCCTGGGTGGCACATTCAGTTAAGCGTCCAACTCTTGGTTTCAGTTCAGGTCATGATCTCAGGGTTGTGAGATCGAACCCCAGGTCAGACTCCACACTCAGCGTGAAGTCTGCTTGAGACTCTATCTCCCACTGTCCTTCCTTGCTCTCCCCACTCTCCTTCTCTTTCAAATAAATCAATCTTTAAAAATAATAAAGTAGTGGGATTGAAATATCTCTTAAAGAGAATTATAACAGAATTCTAGTAATACTGTGAAAGTAATGTTATAGCTTCTTCTCTACACTGGTTTTCTGATGTTATCTTTGTATCAGAATGGGTTGTATTTGTATGTTCTTTTGTCCAATACTACAAATTCCTTTCACTCAGAAGTGAATCTCATTTTAATGGACAGCATGCAGCAGGGTATTTAATTGCCTTCCTGTCATTGAATGTGACTCTCATGTTTTCTAATAAAGTTAGAAGCAATGGCATAAACTATATCTCAGTGGAATTTTCAACTTAACATTCCATGATTTTTATTGTCTTACCCTCTTGGATGAGCTAATTTTGTGCTTACATTAAAAAAAATAAAAGTCCATGTGTTCTGTTTGGGAAGAAAAAAAGCCCATGCATTCCAGGGAAAAATTTGTATTTCATGAATACAGTACATTTTTTTTTAAAGATTTTTTATTATTTTATTTGACAGAGAGAAACACAGCAAGAGAGGGAACACAAGCAGAGGGAATGGTAGCAGGAGAAGCAGGCTTCCTGCCGAGCAGAGAGCCCGATGCGGGGCTCAATCCCAGGACCCTGGGATCATGACCTGAGCCGAAGGCAGACGCTTAACGACTGAGCCACCCAGGCGCCCCTGAATACAGTACATTTTTATAGCACAGCCTTCACCCGGTTATCTGATTCTGTTTGTGTGAAGGCTTTGTGCCTTCCATTGCTTTTCAGCTACATTACAACTCCTCAAATTGCAGATAGCTATTTAAATAATTTCTGTCTACAGAATAGTAAACAATTTGGTCTAGTAGAGTGCCAAATTTAGCCTTTCCATAGAAAAGCCACTTTTGCATCCATTTTTAAATTCATGTCAATAATCCTGGTTTATAAATGTGCCTATCTTCGATTTTCTTTTGAACTGGTTTTAAAATATTTCTGGCTCTCTCATTTAATGATGAGTTAAATAGAACCATTGCTATGTGCTTAGTTTGCATCTGCACGAGAGTTATGATTTTACCACCAAAAGAAAAAAAAAATCCTCCCTTAACAATCGCAGTGCCTTCCCAATGGAGCTAGACTCGCCACCTCCTCCTTTTTACTGTATATTGCATGTCACTCACCAACATTAAAAATCAAGTAATAGCTTACTTTTTGCTTTTGTCCTGTGGACTTTGGTGCACAATAAATTTCAAGTGAATAGTTCCAATGGCTTCCTAGCTAGTCATCTAAAAAGTATTTGTAGCACACTTACTGAAGAATAGTAGAAAAGAATATGGCCAAATAGAGAGGTGGCTGTTGGTAGAGTTTAGACCTTAGGTGGCAAAGCAGATATTTCAGTTATTAAACAAATGCACAGTGATTAAGATGTCATTCATTAGAAAGGTAATCTCTATATTCAGCTGTATAATTTTATGAGCTTCGAGGTAAAATCAACCTTTATTGCTGCTTAAATGCAAAAGATCAATTATTAATAGGATTCTCCTTTATGGTGGCACTCTATCCATTTATTTCAAAGAGGGTTAATCCAAGTATAAATCCTTCTTGTAAATGCCATCCATTTGATGCCACTTAAGGCTATGTGACAGTGGGGAAGTCTTTTAAAATGGTTAAATATGGGTATGCAGTGGGGAAATATAGATGACTTTTAAATATCTTTATTTATCCTATTTTCCAGGAAAGAAGCAGGAGTCTTGAGGGATTTAAAGCCACTCTTTGGGATTTCCTATTAAAATTGCTTATCTTTGTGCGTTTGTGTGTGTTGTGTGTAGTTTGGAACTCTTTTCCCATAGGAAACAAAAGGAGGCTCTGAAAACTCATTTATATCCAGAATGTTAATATTCAGGATCATGCCTAAAAACATTTGGTGGCTGTTGTTCTGGTAGAAATCCTCGGGGAAAGTTTTCTAAGTATATTTTAAGGAGGAAGTGTGTCCCTCTGACAGTTATTTGGTTCTGAGTCAGCTGGAGACAGGAAAGATACTTGCATGACAGGGGCTGCTGGCTATTAGCTGGTAACGTTTAACAAACAAACGTGAGTTTTAGTGGAACAAAAAGTGAGCTTGACAATAAAATTCAGGTTTGACATTCTCAAAAGTTGGAGAAGGTCTTGGCATTTGCCATATGGATTTCCTGATGGCAAACTTCCTCTTCCTGAAAGAAATAGACGTAGCAGAAACCTAGCGAAGAAGAGGCTAATTAGCTCTGTGGGGTCGGCTAACAAATGCAGGCACTAACCAGTAAAGTAGAAGCTGACTAGCGGTCCGTTTCCTCTCAACCTCAGTTTCTCTTTCATAAAATAAGGTGGTTGGCTAAGGTACATCTTTAGGTCCTTATAAACTTAATTTTTCTATATTTTGGAATTTGACAACTTCATTTTTATTTTTTATTGTTTTGAGTTTCATCGACCAATTACAAAGGACTAGATCTTTAAAAATAGCTAGAGATTATAAGATCATTTTGGACACAGAAGCTCCTGACGAGTGCAAAGGGAAATTAGTGAGTAGGTGTAGGAGAAGGAAGAAATGACGTCTTTATTGATTTTTTTAAAAAAATTATTTATTTATTTAGAGAGAGCATAGGAGCCAGAGGAGGGTCAGAGGGAGAGAGAGAATCTCGGGCAGACTCCTTGCTGAAGGGGGAGCCTGAGGCAGCGCTCAGTCCTAGGACCATGAGATCACAACCTGAGCTGAAATCAAGAGTGGGATGCTTGACCAACTGAGCCATCCAGGCACTGCTCTTTAACGCTTTTTAATGTATTTTTGCAACAAAGGTTTATCACAAAATTGTTGGTAAGGAAAATAAGATAAGAACCTATCTGTGCCAGAGCCAATTATTATTATTATTGTGACTAACAAATTATTGTTAAAAGAAAGCTTTTGTCAGTCATTTATAGTCCAACAAAACAAAATTAAACAAAACGAAGTGATAGCAGAATCAACCCTCAAGTCTCCAAATTGTTTTCCCTTCAATAAGTGGTTTTATTTATTGAAATAAATTCACGTATTGGGTATTATGTTATTCCTTAGTTTTTGCATGCATCTTCCCTTGAATTTCCTTGAATTCCTATTAGTTAACAGACATTTACTGAGCCTTTACTGTATCCCAGACACTGTGGTTGATGAAGCTATTATGGAGAACAGGACAAACAAGGTCCCTGCCCACGTGGAACTGCAGTTGAGTATGAGACAAGTATAAATCTCAAACTCATCATGTCTGAAACTTATCTTATTTTATCATTTGCTTAAAAACGTTCCCTTGAAGTCCCATGATTCACTTAAGAGTGTTGTAGTCAGGTTGAACTCTTTCCTTTCCCTCAGTCTTCATAACCCACACTTCACTAAATGTGTTGATTATCAAGTCAATTTTCTACGAAGCTCTTGAAGCCATTTCTCTTCTATATTCCCATTGTCATCTCCCTAGTGCAAGTTCTCATATTGCCATCATTTGTTTACCTCTAAAATCTTAATAAATACTCTGTTTTAGTACCATGATTCTCTATCACTCTAGTTTTATTACTCCAGTTTCCCCAGCTCAGTCTTTTCAAAGTTCATGAAAGTTTTTCTGTGATCCTCCTCTTTTGGCCCATTTTATGACCCTTTGGCTTTTCCTCCTTTTCTGTTAAGTCTAGACATAATTATTTTATACAAGCACATAAGTCTTAGCTTCCTCATAATACAATACAATTCATGATGTGCTTGACAGATATTCTTTCAATTTTCTACCTAAGAATAACATTATTTAATAATTAGCGTTCACCTTCACTGCTTTCTCAGCTTTTGACTGATAAAGTCCCTTTCCCTGAAATATTTTGCCCATTAGATTAGCGGAGACCCCATCTCTGAGGAAGGACAGACAGGCTGAGGCTCACCATGCACTGTGGCCATGCACTGTGGATGACCCCCTAGTGTCCACTTGACCTGCCTCTCAGTGAGAAGTCAATGTAATTGAAAATGGTGACATTGAATGAGAACATTTCCTTTCTCATTTAGGACACCAGCCTAGACCCTATTTTATTCATGAATCAAACCTAATGTGGCAAATAGACAAAATCCACATGATGTCAAGTAGAGCTTGATATAAAGACTGAGGTAATTTGTATATTTTTGTTCTCTTCCCTCATTATAATTTACATAAGTGGCTTGTGGGAGTTGAACAGCCTAACCTTGGTGGCACCATGGCGTACTACTGATTAGAGTAAGCTCATGAGTTCCTCGAGAAGAAAACAGTCACACAGCCAATGGCCAAGAGGTCAGTAAGTTGAAGAAACATTGACCAATGGCTTTTTGACATACCAGTGTATGATATTATCTTCATGATCTAATTTAATGTAGCTCAACAGATAATCAGGGCAGTATATTTGAACCCAACGCTGGCCCAAGTTGAGTGTACAGAATGTGCAGCTGTGATACACTTCCAATTGTCAGAGGCAAGTGTTACCTGGGAAGAATAATGATTTCACACAGTTGGGTAATTTATTACTAGGTGTGTTCCAGAAAGGAGGCGGGTGCTCTCATCCCAGAGAATGCAGGCAGAAAGGAACTGTAGTGTCAGAGGAGAGCAGATGCATGTCCTTCCTGGGCTAGTGAGTGAAACCAGAGGCTCACTTCTATAAGGCATAGTAGTGGGAAGAAAAATCAGTGTAGGGGCTATGGTAAAAGAGGACCTTACATGTTTGTGGTATAAAGGCAAAAGGCTATCTTTGAAGGGTAAAGGCTCTGAATAAGACAATGTCCTCTGTGCACTAAATACCATTGAAAACAAGAATTAGGAGACAGGACAGAGCAAATATTCAGAGCAGACCTACAATGAGAAGGAGCTAGAGATTGATGTCACTGTGATAGTCATGGTCATAGTCATCATTACCATCATGCTATGGGACTGAGTACCTATGTAGTGTGAGTTAGGTTTGTGCTTATTGGTTTACTTTCCATAATTTTTCTAACAAGACAATGAGGTAGATTCTTATATTATTTCCATTATATAGATAAAAATTGGGAAGGCAGACAGCATTGACCAAGGTCATCTTCGTAGTATGTGTTACACAATAAATCTCCATCTAAATGTAGCCATTTTAGCCTCAGGACATAACCTTACCCGCTCAGTACCAACCTACTCAATAAAATCTCATCACACTTAAGTTAGTGTATTTTAAAATTTATACAATTCTCATGTCAGCATTAGGTTTAGATTTTTCCAAAAATCTTTTCAAAGTTAACATAAAATTCAAAAATTCATATTTAAATACCAGCCCTTGAGGTACGGTTATGAGTCAGACATCCATACTGAATAGTTTCCAATCTGTCTATTCTCGTCAAATGTTGTATCTAGATTTAGCATAAACTGTACCTTTTACAGAAAAATCTGTTAGAATGGTTAACTTTTTCTAGATATGCTGCTCGTATTGTATTTATTATGATCATTTAAAGCACTTGGAGGAGAAACCCTACCAATGTCAACATACAAACTCAACGTCCAAGACTCCTGTTCTGTGGAAGCCCATGTGAAAGACGT